>NDXB01008628.1:0-21443 GCA_002631895.1 Agapornis roseicollis
CCACACTAAACCATGCCATGCAAGGCTTCATCCAACCTGGCCTTGAACATTGCCAGGGATGGATCTCTCTGTCAGTACAAGATAGACAAAGCTCAGACAAAATATGTGCATGTGAAAATTTGGTGAAATCTGTACTACTTGGAGCCTAAAAAGTAACAAGGATAAAAGACACAAATGAAGATGACCTATGGGAAGAAGGAAATTGCAAAGAAGATTTTTTAAGAGGGAACAGACTTGAACTGAGCAGGAAGTCAGAATAATTATAATACATGATGGGTGCCCACCACTTCCTCTTTGGTCCCATCAACAGGCTGCCCGTGCCTCATCCTTATTTATGCTGTGGATTTCAGAACACCAGCTCTGCATCTGGGGTGACTACTCAGACAACTCTTTCAATTTTGCCATAAAATTATCTTTGTATTGTTTTCTCATTTGTTGGAGCAAAGTCCTGGTAGTGTCTACCTGCTTCTATATGATGCAAACAGGGTTTAGTTGCATATTTTCTTGTAGTTTACACTACTGCAGTGTATCTGTATCTCATTAGGTAGAATGGTGTTACATAAGTAACTTCTGTCTCATCAGCTAAGAACTGCTACTCTGTGATCTATCAGTGGTACACTGCACAATCAGGAAATTGATGTACTTTTCCTGGGAAGAATATAATGAGAAAAAATGTCCTTGTTTTCACTGGACAAAATCCAGAAATGGAAAGTTAGTGTCTAAAATCGCAACACATTTCCTCTTAAAACTACTGGTTACTACAAAATTAATCGAGAGCTCCAAACTTTGATATAATAACTGGCCAGACAAAAATTGCTAGAATTTTCATAGGAATACAATCCAGGGATTTACCATATACAAGGAAACAAGTTTTGTTGTGAAATCTGCAATCTATGCAGGACATTCAGCCTATGGGCCTTTCTCTGAGACTTCACTTTTTTTCCTTTTTAAATTTATTCCAAATGGTTTTGTCTTTCACCTGGATGATGTGGTTTGCCTTACTTCTACCAAAGCCCTGAGGTATTCCCAGCTCACATGGGACTCAGCAGGTCAGGCAGACCTCACCACCCAGCAGATCTGCCCAGTGGGGTCAGGCAGAGGCTCTACCTGTCTTCTGCTGCCTAATGCATCCTTACAATCATCCCTGTTCCTCCAGATCAGGCTGCTTCTGGAGCTTCCTCCCTGCCCTTAGGCTTTTCTTTCTGAGGGAACCAGAATTCAAGGGAAGGAACACTTGTCAATTCCCATCTCCAAGTGCGGCTAGGATACCACCAACCCATGCACATGAGACCAAGGCTGCAGAGTTATCTCCCATGGTAAAAATACAGATTCATGGTGCCATATTGCCATTACGATTCCCTGATTAGAAAACCCTGCACTCTTTCACCCATTGGTTCTCCCCCTCTATGAACACACACAGCCTCACTGAGCTTTTTCACATTTTGGAGCTGCAAATTCTCTCATTATTTCCTATTTACTGCTGCTCACAACCCGATCTCTGCTCTCAGGTGAAGGTCCAGCTGGAAAAAAATAAGCTTCCTCTTCAGGTCTATCCTGTTTTTAATCTGCTGCTGTCACACTAAATTCCCTCTGGGGGGTTTCTTACTTCCTATTGCTTTCCCTCTCCTGCTATAAACCTCACCAGGATTAATCTCTTTTGGTCCTGATTTTCCCTTGCCTCCCATCTTTTATTTGTCTAAAATGCCTGACAGGACTTTTCACACTTCATCATGTCTCCAGCAATACCGGCCCTGGGCCAATGCCAGAGACTGAGACTTGACAAAATGTGTTGCAAGGTGGCTTTCCTTCCACACCGTCTGCAGCTGTCATCTTCTCTCGGGGCCTGATACTACAAATTAGCCAGAGCTGGCGGGATACCATAGGCTTTTACCTCCCAAAAGTTAAATTGGGAACAGAATTGCCAGGGAATATTACTTTTAGCTCCTTGCATGTGAGATAAACAGCTTGGGCATCATGGCTGTGCTTTATCCTGACATTATCCTCTCCTTTTATTTGTTGTGCTGTGCTAACTCTAACCTGTACTATCATGGTGCAGATTCTAGTCAATTTGCCAGCATCACCTCATGTCATATTAGTATGGACTGTGAAATCAATTAAACAGTAGATTTCATAGGAAGAATACTAGAAGAACAGCAGTTTCATGCTACAATGAGCACAAGAGTAAATAACCAGGGGACTCTTGGAGGTTTTGGTTCATTGGTTTGCAAGGACTGGTTCTATATGAGCAGGGAGACAGAATAGGTGTTTGTGTATCCTAGGAATTCCTTATTCAAGCACATCCAGTAGTCTCTGGGGTTTGCAGCTCGATTTTTTGGATCAATGGCTAGAAATGATGTGCTATGAATAGTTTGAGTTAGGAAGTACTGCAAGTTCTTTTTGACCTTTGATAGGTTCCATGTGCATAGAGTACAACTGATCAAAAAACCCCAAAACCAACAACCTTTTTCTATTACTTAACGATTCCTTTTAAAATTAAGGTTAGAAATCAGGAAATGTGCAAGGGAATGGAAAAAAAAACAAAATCCTTAGCTATGTTTCAGATCTTCGACTGGCCCGAAACTGAGCAGAAGTATCTCATGTATAAAAAGCTCTCATGAAACTTCTCACCAGCATGAAGAAGGTGAGTTGCACTGTCTGCTGAAACCCTACTAACAGGAGGTTCTCAGGCTGTTGGCCTACAGCCCTGTAATTTCTACTTTGATCCTTAGACATCCAGAGAGAATAATGATAATAAAGTGTCAGGGGTGTACAATTCAAGGTGATGATATAGCAGAGGATTGGTAGCTCAGCACAAGGAGACTCTGGAACATTTACATAAAAAAGATACTTGCTTTGTGGTGGTATCAAACACCTTCTGAAACAAAGAAAACCATTCTACAGTGTCTGAGATTCCCATAGGAAGAGTGGCATCTCAGGGTTGGTTTTTTTGAAAAGGGTGAGCAATCACTCAGAGGAATCAGTTTTTCAGCATCAATTTCATAGTAAAATGTTACCAAAAGTCCCTGGAATCTTTAGAAAGCCCCTTTGAACTCATCCCATCAGTTACAGCGTATTTTAATTCAGATCTCCCATTTGTTCTGTTTTCTCAGAACATTTTTATGGTTATTATACTGGCATTATATTGTGCTCTTTTTAAATTCCATTTTTTTAAGCTCAATCTAAGAATTCTGATAACAAACTCTATAGCAAATTATGAGTGGTTTAATTAAAAGCATCTCTTTTGACTTCAGTGAGGTTCAACTGATTTATGCCAACTGCACAGATTATTTATACTCAATGGGGATAAGAAGTCATCTTTCCTCAGACTAGTTTGACAGCCTGGGCCAAAGTGAATCAGCAATCCTGGACTTCTCCAGCAGCTATGATTCTGATCTGTTGTGTGACCTTCAACAAGTCACTTCACTTTCCTGAGCTGTTAATACCTTTCCCATACTTAGAGTTTTACAAGACACTTCCTGTAGGGATGACTTTTTTTTTTTGCTGTGTAATCTTCTACTGCCTACAATAATGGCAGCCTCACCCACCCTACAAACTACTGTAATACAAATGAGCAATAACAATGCCTGGTTGCAATCCAACATTGGCAATCTGAGATGTAAATTTCCCCCAGGATACTTTTCCAGCTAATGTATGCCTATATTTATTTGAAGAAAGCAAAGCATATCCTTGTGGGACCATTACCCACCTCCAGCCAGCAGACATACCAGTCCCAGTGGAATGCCAGTTATGGAAATTACAAAAATAATCCAAAAGGAAAACACATTTAAGTTTCTTGTTTGAAAGATCTGAACATTTTTGCTGGCATGAAAGTCTCTTTTTAATGCAGACTCACGCCGTCAGATAGTTTGAAAGAGAAAAAAAACCCTAAGACAAAACCATAAATATTTGAAAAGCTGCTACTCTTCTGTGCATGTTCCTGAGCACATTTTGTCTTAACATTTATTGGCTACATAGTTAATTTAAATAGCTTGCTGAAACTGAAATGAATACATCAATGTGATATGGACTATTTGTTTTTCCATTTGGATCCTTTTGTTTAAATTTTTATGATATCCAAAGGAATCAGCCTTGATGTCCAGTCAAATTAACCCACATTCCTAATTACTTGTCCAAATTCCCACCTATGTAGAAGTCATACATAATAATACTTTGTTGAAGATAACACAGTCATGCATTATTATCTTATTTTGGACATTACACCAATTCTACTTTGACAGAGCTGCATTGCATATATGTATTTAGCACAGCTAAAGATCAGAATGAACTGCTGCATCACCTAGTCCTTTAGTACTTTTCATCTCCTCCATGAAAACATGCTACATGCTAAGTTCCTGCACAGTTTTTTAAGTTAAATTATCTTTGGGTCTTTTGGTAGAAGATATTTCCTCCGGTCTTTGAATCAGGATATTACTATTCCCTGCATAATCACTGATTTTTCAACATGATTTTGTAAAAATCAGACCCTCATTCAGTATTCCCATGACTGTCCCAGAGCATTTTATCCAGAAGCAGAGAACCTTCTATGTATCATTCCTATTCACTGGCTTGTGACCTACAAAGCTATGAATCACACTAGTCATTTTAGCTCTAGTTTCACATGAGAACCTGTATTTAATTGTCAGTTCACTGTGATCCTTCAAGCTTTTTAGGATCTTTATTTTTACAAGAATGAGAAAAAAGTAAAACAAAGTTCAGAAGATGCTGAAAACAGGAGAGACTGGAAGGACACCACTGCAGCAATGCAAGGCAGGTCTTCCTCCTCTGAACCCATCCTGACCATATTTTCACCCCATTCAAAGACAGATAGTTTAAAAAGTTTAGATTCATCTGTACTGCCAAGAGTGTAAGCCAGGCATCTTCAGAAGATGATTCATTCTGTTCTGGGATGGGTTTTTAACAGAGATACCTGAACTGTCCCTTGAAGATAAATCTCTCCTCCTTGTTTTCATAAAGAGCTGCTACATTTTCAGACAGTCAAATTTTGGTGAAATTAATCTGTGTTAGGCTTCTGCTTCCACCTATCTCTGTAAGTTCTGTAGAGTTATCTTTCATTTCTTGTCCCTGGATATGCAATTTTGTACCTAGCTGCATTGAAGAAATGTGTATTTTAACAAGCTCAACTTACCAAATAGATGTCTATACAGCTATCTTGTTAAGTGACATAGGCAATTTTCCCAAATATTGTGCGGCCTGCCAGGTTTAAACGTCCTGAGATCATATTTATTCTTAGATCACAGGTTAAGTTATTTAAAAAATAAGTTGAACCTTGTCCATATGACTGCAGGACAAAGTTAGAAATATTTCCACTGATAATGATTTATTATTAAATTCTACATTTGGACTATACCAGTTATCCAATTTCTATTCTATTTCAAGTCTTCTTTTTTCCTATATTGCGCTCTTACCCCTTCCAGGTCCATAGAAACCAGGAGTAAGGCTTGACAGATCACTTTTAATAAGTCACTGAATTGACATAATTACAGGCAATTCAGATTTGGTTTTGCAATGGCCCTGTGAGGAGTTTACTACATAATTTCCTTAATCTCTTTCAAAAATGTTGGGCTGTATTAAATTAGCATTTTAATCCTGTTCTCCCAAAAATGTGTTTGCAAGTCACAGGTGAGCACAAGATGTGTTTCTGCTCATACGTTTTCCTCCTCCCCACATATACAGTCTGACCATTTGTCCACAAATTTAGGATCTGTCTGTGCAAAACTTTCCACAGATAGGCTGGGATGTTTGCTAACTGTGAAGCACTTATTCATTTTCACCAATGTGTTGGAAACAAAGCAAGAGGCAGCTGAAGCTCTCATTCCTTCACTGTGATTTTCACCAAATATTGCACAAAAGGTAAACTTTAGTACCAGATGTTCATCCAGTTACAGTGCTAGCAAGACAGAAAAGAGAATAAAGTTTTTCACCATCTTAATAAAAGATCCAACTTCTCTGCAATAACAGTATTCATATGTTAACATTTTGGACTGATTAAAATCTCTCTGGAATATTTCAGCAGAGAAGGTTGTTCCTACTGAGTGTGTGTGTGTGGGTTCATTCCTTTTCTGTTTCCTTTAAACAATCAGAGAAAAGAAAAAACCAACTTATTTTGATTAATTGGATAGTTTCCATAGCAGCTGTGAGCCAGGTGGCTGGAACCAGTTACTTAGGTTACTAAATTAAGGGTAATTAGTTTATTTTTAATCTTTTAATTCTGTGGGAGTGAAGTTTAGCGTGTTAATGGGAGAGGTTTTGTGCAGAAGTGTCTTGACTAATGTGTTATTATCATCTAGTTTTATTGATGAAGCTCAAGCCTTATATGAAAAGAAAATAAGTGGAAAACTGAGTCAGGGCAAGCTACAGTTTTAATTCTGACTAAAAAGTCCCTAAAGAGCTTTTTTAAATGTTTTATTTTTATCAGGAGTTTTTTATAACTGAGAACCTGAGGGATTTGGTTCAAAGAGCAGCTTGTGTTCATGCAGAAAGACCCGCTCTAACATAGAAATACAGGTATTAATTGCAGAATGAGAAGGCATGGAAAACATATTAACTGTGTCATTCTTTTACCAGCTCCCATTGTTGAGGGAGGACTGATTTTGATTACTTTACAATGTGCACATTTGCTGAGCAAAAAAAATTTTTTAGTACTTAACAGTCATGTCTCTTAACTTGACTTCCCAACCCCTTTTGTAAGAAATTCTCCCACTAACTACTGGTTGTAGTTTTCCAAGCTACTTGTCCAGTTACCTGGTTTTTCAGGTTGAAGCAATACATTTTTTTGGCTAACAACATGAAAACAGATCGAGGTATCATTTCAGTATTTTCCATGTTCTGTGAAATCTTTCCTCTCTGTGGATTAAGGCCAATTAGCAGATGGAGATTTGTGAGCTGGAGGGAGTCCAAGGGGGAGGAGGCTCTTCCTTTCAACTAGAGTCCCACTGAAGTTAAGCCTAGTATCAGCTAAATATTTTACTAGAAAAAAATCCCTTCTCAGGGATATTTTTACTGCCACCTTTCCCCAGCATGATCTAAAGCTACATCAGCCACTGAAGCATACGTGTTTTGCAGAGCCATGCTATGATGGCCAAGGATGAAGGGGGCTAAATTCAGACCACCTAGCATACCTCCTCACTTAGGCATAGTTAGTTCTGTCCTGTAATAACAGAGTCACAGGTGTGCAAGTAAGGCTAACAAAGGCTTAGAACTGCTTCTGGCCATCTTGACTTTACTTGTCTGAATTAGAAAGCAAAGTCAGACAATGAGGAAATGATCAGACTTTACCTGTGGTCCGCTTTTGTGGTACACTAGATGTACAGCTTTCTAATTCAGATTGAGAGCACACTTCTAGAGTGAATCTCTCAATAGTCTTCATATCCAAGCTTTGATTCAGAACACAGAGCAGTCCCAGCATGCCGTTTGGATCACGTTAAACCAGATGTACTCCAAAAGTACACCTATTGCATTCTCATCTCTAAAAGGTGATCAGCTCAAGTTAAAAAGGAACCCAAAACATATACAGTGTTCAACCAGGTTCTCAGCATCAGCCACTTCACTCTACAGATCTTTGTTGGGCCTCACTACTCACTAACACAGACAGAGCCTACCAGGGAATGATTATTGGTCCCAAGTATAAAATATACAACCCAACCTATTTCTACACAGCTGCACTCTGCAACAAAAGGTTTATTTCATCTTGACTAACTACTGGAAAAAGTCCATGGTTTATGCTGGGATTATCCCCACAAACTATACTAGTTGTTTTTTTTTTCCCTGGAAGCATGCTTGTTCTTACACACCTACTCTGTGCTATGGAACATGACAAGAGTGGTGATGATTGATATGATATGATATGATATGATATGATATGATATGGCCCTGGCCTTCCTAAAGCTCTAGAGCTTGAGTGTGATGCTAGAGGTGACACAGCATTGCCTTAGAAATGCAGAAAAGGAATCTTTGCATGCTTCAGACACTGAGGAAGTAGACATGCACCTTCACCCAGTTGAGTTCCTTGATCATTTGGCTGGAGATAAAGCTCTGGGACAAGACATTTGATGCTGTGTGTCTGTGTACCAAAGAGGTTAGAAAACAGCAAAGCCAAAAAAAAGAAGATCTTGATTCTGGCTCCATCTGTTTTGGTTTGACCCGTCAGAAACTGAGTACCATGCAGCTGCTTGCTCATTTGCCCCTACAGTGGGATGGGGAGGAAAATCAGAGAAGATGTAAAACTCATGGGTTGAGGCAAGAAAAGTACTACTGAGGAACAACTAAGCCATCAGTGTGTTAACAACACTATTCTTTTACTGAATCTAAAGCACAACACTTTAATTGATTAGCTACTAAGAAGAAAATTATTCCAGCAATAAACAGGACACTAGTCTAGATGGGAGCTTTGTGAAAATGCAATATCTTGGTTGTGTTTTGTGCATATTGAATAAAACGCATAAATAATTTAAAGTGTCTTTTAAACAGAGCTTTTAATTAAACTTAAGGAGTAGATGCCTGCACACATTAGACAAATACTGGATATTACCACATGACTCTGCTTCTATGGACCCTTCACTGATGAAACGTGAGACATTTTAGTAATTAGGTATTTAATTCTACAAGAATTCTGTAGATAGAGCCAGCATTTGCATATGCATAATGAATAACTCTTTCACCAGGTTTTCATTTGCAATTACTTATTTTGGATCTTCACATTACAATGTATAGAGATATTTGCACACTGATTTAGAAAGGAGCAGCATGTACCATCTCTTGATCTCCCAGGATTGCCTCCTTCCTCCAGCATCATCTCACACCGACTTCCCCTTTTGTGTTCTGCTGCTCAGTGAACACCTTCATTTGCAGAGCACATAATTGTAGCTCCTATCCTATCCCTTGTTGACCAATTCTGTTCCAGTCACTGCAGTAAGCAGGTTGATAGCCTTTCCTTTTAAAGAGACGTTCTGAAGTGAACAGTACTATATCCTACAGCAAAGGACAAGAATAGAAATAACTGAAATGTTTTATTTCTGTCTCTGTTCACTGGTAGGTGTTTAAAAGCTCTTGTTATTTTACAAATGGTACCAGCTTTGTTTTATCTCATTGCATTGTAGTGATGAATCCTTAATTTTTTTCAAATACAGCTCTGAAAGCAGCAAGTGCTATTGATTCCAGGGGGAGGGGGAGGGCAAGATGGGGAAGGCTTGCTTGGCCATTTAAAAGAAAGAAAAAGAAAGAAGGCTTTGGTGGCTAGTAGGACATCAAGGAGATTTATTTTACCCTGAAGAATGCGTCTATGCTTCCAAACATAAACATGTGAAGGCAAGAGGTCTTATTATGCAGGTAGGACAGAAAAAGGCTGAATCTTATCCAGCTGAGCTGGTTCTGTAGCTTTGAACCCTCTAGAAACATAAGAAACAGAGCACTCCACTATGTAACTGCTGCATTTCTTGGTTTGTTCCATTGCTCGGCTTTCTCTTCTCTTGGAGTATTTTTGAACTCCATGTTCAGAGAATATTTACTCTGCCTCATTCACACTGTAAAGTGTGAAAGCAGGGTGCTAATGAAATGCTTTTTAAACTCTAATGAAATCTGTGAAAATTCATTTAAGCTGTCTGTTGCAACAATTTTTTACGCTGGTCAGTATTTACCAAGTATTGCACCTAGTGGGAGGTCGAAATTCTGTAAATGCTTCTGCCTTCACGGAATTAACTAGTCATGAAATGTATGTAGAGGGGTGTATAAAATGTGAGGGTTTTTTGATGAAAACTTCAGGTTTAGGTTCGGTCTGGAGAGAAGTCAATTTGTGTGATTCTCAGTCACACTAAACACTACCCAGGATAAAATATTCCTACTACTACCTGAGTTAAGATTCTACATAAAATTGTAGTGTGACATCTCCCACATCTACATAAAGCTGGCTGATTCCTCACTGTAGTCCTCAAACTGTCGTGCAGGGTAAGGGGGAAAGTTGAAGTTCATTCCATTTCTCACCTTCTCAGCCCCTATTCTCAGGGATCTGTTTTATGTCTTGCCTTGCTTACTGAGGCTAAGGATATGACTGTAGAAAGGCCTGAGGGGTACAAAGTTCAGCAAAGCTACAGTAATTTGCTCCAGCTGAGGCTACAGGTTCGGAGTCTCCATTATATCCATCTTGTAATGAGCTCTCCATCTCTGTTCCTGCTCCCTGCAGCCTTCTCCAAGGTAATTCTAGGAATCCTTTCGAAGAATGATAGTCCACTATGACTGCAGCTTTTAATATCCATTGCAAACTTGTTAAAAATAAATTAATAAATATATGCATGTATATGTCTGTGTATACCTAAGAGAAGATGGTACCATAAAAACTGTTGGCATTGACAAATAGGCATGTATTTTGGGGCTGATCTGTATCTACAGTGCTTCAGAAAAGCTTTCATTATAAACAGTCACACGTGGATGGATACAGGTATGCGTACTTAGGTCAGTACAAATACCTTTTCTCAGTGAGGTGTTATTTCTGTTCTTACTAAATTTTTACTTGTTCTCCTTTGAAAAAAGCAACTCCATCAAGCTTTGGGATTCAAAATGGACTTGAATCACATTAAATTTCGTAAGTGCAAGCAGGTTGAAGGAAGTGATCCTGCCCTTCTACTCTGCTCCTGGGAGACCTCACCTGGAGCATTGTGTGCAGTTCTGGTGTCCTCAACATAAAAAGGACATGGAGCTGTTGGAACAAGTCCAGAGGAGGCCACGAGGATGATCAGGGGACTGGAGCATCTCCCATATGAAGACAGGCTGGGAAAGTTGGGACTGTTCAGCCTGGGGAAGAGAAGGCTGCGTGGAGACCTCATAGCAGCCTTCCAGTATCTGAAGGGGNCATAAAAAGGACATGGAGCTGTTGGAACAAGTCCAGAGGAGGCCACGAGGATGATCAGGGGACTGGAGCATCTCCCATATGAAGACAGGCTGGGAAAGTTGGGACTGTTCAGCCTGGGGAAGAGAAGGCTGCGTGGAGACCTCATAGCAGCCTTCCAGTATCTGAAGGGGGCCTATAGGGCTGCTGGGGAGGGACTCTTCATTAGGGACTGTAGTGACAGGACAAGGGGTAATGGGTTCAAACTTAAACAGGAGAGGTTTAGGTTGGGTATAAGGAAGAAATTCTTTCCTGTGAGGGTGGTGAGGCACTGGAATGGGTTGCCCAAGGAAATTGTGAGTGTTCCATCCCTGGCAGTGTTCAAGGCCAGGTTAGATGAAGCCTTGGGTGTCATGGTTTAGTGTGAGGTGTCCCTGCTTATGGCAGTGGGGTTGGAACTAGATGATCTTAAGGTCCTTTCCAACCCTAACTATTCTATGATTCTATGATTTACTGTTACACCTTTGGAACACAATTAAACTGAAATATGGAAAAAGACAATGGTAAAAATAACAGTCACATCAAGAAAATATTGTAGGCTTAATGTCATTATTATTTAAGAAGCACATTCCTGTATCAATGCAATAATGTGAACAGTGGCAGCTGTTTGTTCTTTGGAGCAATCAGTAGACTTTACTATTTATTTTGAGTTGATTCAGAGCACATGTGAACTAACTTATACTTCTCCTATAGCTTGATGACAATAAAAGTATGTCTGGCAGATGCTAATTATTCATTAGGTATAAATTAGCAATTCTGCTCAGTGAAGATATATTAATGAACCAGCAATTCTTGAACAGTAGGTGTCTTTTTTTTTTAACATCTCATTTCTTGTGGATACTGACAGTTTTCAAGATGAGGTGTATATTTCAGAGAGCAAGGTCTTGATGATATGAGCATATTGTACTGTATAAATAATAGGTCTTGTGAGTGGGTCTTGGCACATTCTTTCCATTGCCAGATTCTTTTGCTCAAAAGTGTTCATGTGGTGAGGAAAAAAGGACTTGCATTTTTCAAACAGGCTTTGTTCTCATCAGACTGTCAACATTTAAACAAACATAATCATCTGTTTTGTCATCACTCCTGAGTGCAAATAACTTCTGAGAAAAGGTTTACCCCATTTTACAAAAGAAATCTTACAAAAGAAACAGTGAATTGGCTTCATGGTGCCATTCTTTTATTGATATCCTCATTACTATAGGGTAATGTATCATTAATGCATGAGGCCAGAATCCCACATCTTTTTCCCTGCCCATCAGGAGTGGTAGAAAATTTGCTGCCATAGCTCCCTGCTAAAGCTCATCATCTCTCCTCAGGCTGAGAAGACCACCTATAGGTTTTCCTATAGGATTGCTCACTAAACTATTTTGGGAATGAATGAGCCTGGTTTGCTTAACTAGATTAAATAACCTTAAAAGCTCTGGTCCATTTTAGCTTGCCATGGGTTAGGGACCTGTCGTCAGGTGCCCGGGGTGGTAACTGGTGGTGATCCTGCCCCTCTACTCTGCTCTCGTGAAACCACACCTGGAGCATTGTGTGCAGTTCTGGTGTCCTCAACATAAAAAGGACATGGAGCTGTTGGAACAAGTCCAGAGGAGGCCACGAGGATGATCAGGGGACTGGAGCATCTCCCATACGAAGACAGGCTGAGAAAGTTGGGGCTGTTCAGCCTGGGGAAGAGAAGGCTGCATGGAGACCTCATAGCAGCCTTCCAGTATCTGAAGGGGGCCTATAGGGCTGCTGGGGAGGGACTCTTCATTAGGGACTGTAGTGACAGGACAAGGGGTAACAGATTCAAACTTAAACAGTGGAGGTTTAGATTGGATCTAAGGAAGAAATTCTTTGCTGTGAGGGTGGTGAGATGCTGGAATGGGTTGCCCAGGGAGGTTGTGAGTGCTCTATCCCTGGCAGTGCTCAAGGCCAAGTTAGACGAAGCCTTGTGTGGCATGGTTTAGTGTGAGGTGTCCCTGTTTATGGCAGGGGGGTTGGAACTAGATGATGTTAAGGTCCTTTCCAACCCTAACTATTCTATGATTCTATGTGAACAGGAGCAGCCGCAGAAAGTCACTGGCTTCACCAGCACTGTCATATCTGGAGCCTGTCTCAAAAACTCCAAGCAAAACTGAGAGGAAAAGTATATGTAATGCAGTAGCCAAAGGAGAAGGGTAGAGGATACTTCATACCTCTCAGCTAAGGTCTGTACCTCAAAGGAAGGTGCTGTTTTGCAATTCATGGACAAAAAAGAATCAGATTGGATTGACTGAAGAAATACTTCACAGCAGATTATTCGCCCTGATTCAGCATTTACCAGCTTAACTTTTCCCAGCAATCACAAATAAACAAAAAAACAACAAAATAAACCAAATGCTTTCATTTTCACCCAAATGCCATTTTGCTCCATCCAGCAAACCAAAATTAAATTAGCTTTCAATTTCTTGTGTTAGCCTGTATGTTCCAGACAGTTTTTCCTTCCCCTTGCATAGCTTTTTCCTTTTGCTGTATTAAAATCAGGAAAACAAGGTATTAAATGGGAAAATTCTGTTTTTATTTTATTTACTTTTTCCCACTTCCACATTTCAAAAGACTTAAGAAATGTGTTTATTCTACTTTCTTTCCACTTTACAAACATTTTGCCAATGTTTTTCAGGTGAAATGAGAAAGAACTGTTTGAGAAAGTAGAAGGTTACTTCTAATGTGTTTTAAACCCTTTCATTTCCCACATGAATTTGATGTTAATACAAGCCAAAGAAATAAATTAAAAAAGAGAATGTGATAAATCATGATATCTTCCTCTCTTTTCAGTTTCTAAACAATGCAGAGCAGCTTTTTAATAACACATTTTGATTTTTTCAACAAAGAAGAATGTCAAATCTGGTGTCAGGGGTTTATAGCATATCATATATGCCACCACAGCTTGAAGGCTACTCTGTGGACTTCTCCATCATTCAGTAGATGATAGTAGACCCCTCAGAGCTGGAGCTCACAGGCCTCCTGTAATGAATTCAGCCTCTCTTGACTGCACTGGGAGCTAACAAACTAGCCTTTTAACACAGGCATACGGATGCCTAAGTTTAGATAGGTGAATATCTTCTTTATCTGCAAATTAAGTACCTCTTCAAACACCAGGAAAATATCACAAGAGATATTTTCCTGCTGTAGGTTGTGCTGACAATGTTTCTGGTTCCTCAAAAATGTCCCAGGCATGTCCCATCATTTATAAATAGACCATCGTGATGATCTTTCTTCCTAGTGTTTTCAGAACTCCTTGCAAATATATTAATATACAGTAAGCATGACTGTTGCTTGACACCCTAACATAGTATTTTTCTGTTGCCTTCTCCAAAGCCCAGACTTCATTCAATGGGGATCATGTCTTCTCAGAAATGCACTACTGAGAACTAAAATAAAGACATCCTTTTCTTCTTGCCCTTGTTTCAGATATGAATAAAATGTAATTTTCATCATGACTAAGACATCCTTTTCTTCTTGCCCTTGTTTCAGATATGAATAAAATGTAATTTTCATCATGACTAAGGTGGTCTCTGTATGTAAATCTTTCTACTGCACTCAGAGAAGGAGGATCCAGTGATTGCTGTAAGAGAAGTTTTGCACTCACAGGTACAGTAAAGAGGGCAAATAAAGTAGCAGATTGCAAAAGCAGAAGCATGTGGTATAAAGCAAATTTTTATAGCCAACTGTAAAGAACTGGTGAAACACAATCCATCTGGAAAGAATTATGACCCAGAAACTTGTAAAAGCCGGACAGCCATAAGGACCTGACTATGCCTGACCTTTTCAGATTTTACAGTAATACTGAACTGATCCTCAGTAAGAGGAAAGGCAAATACCTGAACTATTGCTTTGTTCTAAGTCTTTGTGTCTCAAAAGTTTGGCAGGGGCTCAACTGAAGGATTGTGCAGTAGAGCAAAACTTCACTACACCAATGGTTACTCTCAGGATCTGGGATACATGCTTTGAAGTGTTTTATAAAATCTTGTATCTGTCAAATATCTGATAAGATCAGAGCATTGGGAGCTTTGTTGGATGAAAGTTTTTTCCCTGAAATAGCTGCATGGAAGACTAAATATCTCCCTTCCAGTCCACTTCTTAACAGTATATTACTAAGATATTTATAAATGTTTCCTCTACAGGCATCACATAGAAAACCATTGTAATGATTTTCTTTAAAGATATTTTTCAACAATAGGCATACTGGGGAGAGTAAATGATCTTCTGCATGGTATGAAAGTCCTCCTGCTATGTCTAATATTATTGTCCTCAAGGCTGGTCAAAACTCTGTGTTCAGAGAACTGTACCTGTGGCTGGGTACAATAAAAATCATCAACACTAAACCCCAAGAAACAGAACCAAGGCATAATACTTTGGATGTTGTGTGCAGTATGTCCATTCAATTTCCTAGAGGTTTTCAGTTTCAGGGCAATTTCCTGATAGCTTTAAGCTTTAGCACTTTCAGGTACAGTTTCTGTTATGAAGAAAATAACAGGAAAGAAAAGAAAGCCTAGAAAGCAAAGAAAAATGGGACTTTTTCATGAAGGAATGTTCAGTTACAACACAGCAGTCTATAGTGAAACAATACTGTGTGGTTGCATCACAGTCTGTTTCACTATGATTTATGTGTTCCTGAACAACTCAGTATCATGCTGTAGAAAATACAGTGTATTATTTCCAGGCAAAACACTTTATTATCTTGCAATTAAGGTTAAAAAAAAGATGGTGTCTATTAGATCAAGGATCTCTTTAGAAAATGCTGAAATACAGCCATGTGAAATTTAGGATTTAAAATTTAAGTTCCATTTTACAGCAGAAAAATACTTAAATAACTGTAAATACTAAAATGCATGCATTTGAGCCCATTTTGACATGGGCTCAACATTTGCAGTTTATTTGTTGTGGTCTTGATCCTGTTCTTCAAATAAATATAAATTGTCACTTATTTGTAGGAACAAATTCTTTGAAAGCAGACAGAAACCGTATAGTATTGGTTATAGCCCTGATTCATGTTGTCATTGATCTTACAGTATTTTGCTCTTAGAATGGATAATAGTTTTAAATCCTCCTCATACTCATGTAGTCTCTCCTTAAACCCATAAATGAGTCCTAATACCTGTGATAGGTTTTATCTTCCAGCATGAGTACAGGTCTTTGTCAATTCTGTTGTGAATTTGTAAGTTAGATCTAATGTTTAGTTCCATCTTGGAGGTGGGGTGAGGTAAGACAGATAACAAATTGCTTCTGATAACACAATAAATTATGAATGTATAGTTCCCAGACAAGTCAGTTTGCAGTGACAAAACAGCCCCAACAAGTATGCTGAGATTTAAAATCCTTTAGATACTTCTCCAAGTTATGCTTAAAAAGAAACAATTCCATTTGGTCTATGAAATGCTGGGTATTTTGGTTCCGTTCAGAACAAGTTCTTGGATAGTAAAAACAAAAAAAAAGGTATTATACAAAGGAATCTGTCTTCGTCCAAAAGCTGTGGTTCAACTGGAGCTTTTCCACAATGTAATTTTTCACTGTCCTAGGTATCACACTTTCTGGTATAAGAGATTTTGCAGCCAAATAAGGTAGTTCGATTACTTTAGAGAGAATGCATTATTTATTGACCAAAAGGTCAAAGGGGACAATGTGATGCAGGGAATTTTCACAAGGAATTATGATCGTTTGTCAAAGAAGAAGAAATGTACATTGATATGTGAAGATATTACGCTTCTCCTGATCACAATTTGACCTTTCTCTTGCTAGAACTATACATCAACCTAAGGGAGAGGAAAGCAGGACATAACCCACAAACAGGAAGGAGACTTAAGGTCATGATTAGAAGACCTAAAATGAATGCATAAGCAAGAAAAAAAGGGGCAATTCGTAGACACATACATATGGTTTTTAAAGGGTATAAGACAGTTTTGCTACAGAGACTGAGTGGTCTGTAGTCTTTTCAAAAAAGTGAAGATTTATATTTAAAATATAAGGATATACTTATTTTTTAAAAACTTAAAGAGCATATTTGGATGTATGGCTATTTACAGGCAACATTTTAATAAAATTAACTATTCTAAGCCCAGCTTCTTCTGTCATTTACTTTATTCCTTTCTATCTATCTTTTAAGATGTGCTATATATATATACACATATCTGTATCTATATATAGGTGAATTATCCTGAATAACTCAATATTTAAAATTTGAACATAGTTAAGAGAACTGACCTTTTAAAAAAAATTAAATAAAATTTCCAAATTATTTTATCCAGAATGGATGGAGATTTAGAAAAAGCCATAATTACATGTTATGGCATTCACAAATGGGAAATGAAACAAAATTCAGTTTCCTTTGATTATCTGACTCCACTTAGTTATATTTTTAATTAAATTCAATGAAAAAATGTAAAGCTAGATGGATGCCTGAATACATATTTCAGGACCCATTACTTATCCAAGTTCCGGTGTCCTCAACATAAAAAGGACATGGAGCTGTTGGAACAAGTCCAGAAGAGGGCCACGAGAATGATGAGGGGACTGGAGCATCTTCCATATGAAGACAGGCTGAGAAAGTTGGGGCTGTTCAGCCTGGAGAAGAGAAGGCTGCATGGAGACCTTATAGAGGCAGTCTCTGAAGGGAGGCCTATAGGGATGCTGGGGAGGGACTCTTCATTAGGGACTGTAGTGACAGGACAAGGGGTAACAGATTCAAACTTAAACAGGAGAGGTTTAGATTGGATATAAGGAAGAAATTCTTTGCTGTTAGGTTGGTGAGGCACTGGAATGGGTTGCCCAAGGAAGTTGTGAGTGCTCCATCCCTGGCAGTGTTCAAGGCCAGGTTGGACGAAGCCTTGGGTGACATGGTTTAGTGTGAGGTGTCCCTGCTTATGGCAGGGGGGTTGGAACTAGATGACCTTAAGGTCCCTTCCAACCCGAACTATTCTATGACTCTANGTGTGGCATGGTTTAGTGTGAGGTGTCCCTGCTTATGGCAGGGGGGTTGGAACTAGATGACCTTAAGGTCCCTTCCAACCCGAACTATTCTATGACTCTATGATTTTATTAGAGGAAAACCAGCACTGAATTGTGCAACATCTGGTTTTCTAGGTATCTTGATTGATACAGAAATGTAATATAATACTTAAAACGCAATAAACTGACTGTGAAACTTTATTATATCTTTTTCTTGAAGACAAATGATACAAAATATTTCAAAATGTTCTTATTTGGCTTAAGCAGATGATAGAAAGTTGGGGTTTTTTTATTTGCCTTTTCTATCAGTAAATGCTAAAGAAATAATTTCAGTCACCTTAGATGTGTTCTAAGTAAAATAGGAAATTCATTTGTTGACTGCATTCCAATGTGAAAATACAGAAATTGTAAGACCAAGAAACAAAGAGGATTCTTTGTTTCCAAAGAGAACCTCTCCGCAGTATTAATGAGGTTGTCTGGGTGGGCTGAACACAAGATTCCACTCTTTTGTTGGGAATCTGTGCCTTTTCCTTGTGGGTACATGCTATGTTTAATGGACTGGTAGCACTTAAACATTATACAGAACTAATGCACATTTTTTTTTATCAGTTAAAAAGGTAGCAAATAAGCAAGAGAAATTACTCATGGAATATCAGTAAGGAAGAATTTATCAGTATTATTTTATCCCACACTAAGAGGAGCCCATTCAGTTCCAGTTTGAATAATCTCTGCCACTCATTCCTGAACACACATTTAGTTATGTCTGTGCCATTTGGGGAGGTTGTGCCATGCATTAGATAACTCTAATGGATTGCATCTGTCGCAAAGAGGCAGATTCAATACTATTGTGCTCAGTATATCTAAAGATGGTAGTGCCTCTGAATTTCTTCCAGCCACAGAAATGCAGGTTCTGTAATTCTAGTAAGTAAAAGTGGAATTCATGCAGAATGCAAAAGGATTCACAGGTTAAATAAATTCAATGGGTAAAATATAAAATTCTGAACTCATTATTGCCATATATGACAAAACACAGAGATAAGAGAGCTTATGCTCCAGCTGTAGGTGAAGAATGACTCCATGAGAAAAGATAAAGGGTGTCTGGAAAAAATAATTAACCATATGTTCCCCCAGTCCTCCGACAGCACTTCTGATTTGTATAAAAAATGAGCAGGGTTAGATATAGCAAATGGTGACTGCAGCATACTACTGCCACCTGTAAATGGACACCATTAATAAACTGAACTGTCAGAATCACAGGCAGGGCTTAACAGATCTGTATAATAGGTATCTGTGGCACAATTGCCTGTACAGGAAAACAGGCAAGAGAAAACCATTACAAGACAGTAAGATGGTGGACTTGGGAGTGAACACATTCCATATTTCATTCAGCCATGGTTTTCTATATTGCATAGTCCTGTTATTTAATGTACCTGTTCTTTCCTGATCCCCCTATAAAATGAGATAGTATTTCCTAGCTTTACGGAAGTAGTGTTTATTAAAAAATCAATTGAAGATTTTTATCTTGTCAGGAGTTACATAAACAAGTCATAAAACTAGACAAAAAAGAGACCTTCCAAATAGATAGATACAATGCATAGAGAACATAATTTCAAATTTCCAAAATTACTTTGCCTTCATGCACTTCCATTTATGATTTTTCCTCACTCAGAATTAGGAATAGCCAAGAAATCCCTTTCAATCATGGAGCAGTTTCTTAATGTTGTTTTCCAATGCATAATGTATCTCAGAATGGGCTTGCTGTAGTCAAACATACTGAAAATTACAAAAAAAATCTAAACCATGTATCTGTGTGTACGAATTTCCATGACCTTGACAATCCAAGATACTTTCTCATTCTTAGAATCAGTGGGAAAAATCACATTATCTGGCTCTTATACAAACACCAACATATAATTGACAATTTATGCAAAACCAGAAGTGATATAGTTTGGGAGATTTCAACAAATGTTAGTGTACTGTAGATTTTAAAATGTTATATGCAAAACTATTTTGCATACTAGAGTAAAAATTGTTTCAGTTTTGAGAGATCCACATTACTTCAAATGCTAGACAAGTGATAGCTAACAATATAAAGAGAAAGATAAGGAAGGAGTTTTACTAAGGTAACAATAATTTAGTATGACTTAATCTACAATTGTACATTAAAATGTTTTTCTTATCAGATAGATCATATATATTTTGGCCTGAATTCTAATAAGCAGTTCCAGAGCTTTATGACAGGTAGAGGAATTAACTCCACTTATAGACAATAAGGTAAACAAAAATACTCCTGTTTGCAGCAGTTCCCATCACGAAGAGCTGTAACACAGTTTTTTCCTTTATGTCAGAGAGCTGGCAAGAAAAATCACATGCTAAATTAATGGCAGCAACTGGTGGCTACTAGCAAATAATACATATAAGAATCTGACATTAAATCCTCTTCCACTGTTTTCTATAATTTTGACATGTATTCTATATGTTCACATGAATTAACCCCTCTGGACAAGAAAGGCTGCGCAGACCCATAGAATACATGTATGATCCCAATTCATTCCTAATGTGCAGAGTGAAGCGTAACCTTCAGAAAAGGAAAGAGTTTCAAGTATAACATTCCTGATTGTGTAAGTCAGAATAACTAAAATGCTTCACTAAAACGTGGAATTCTAATCAACTTAGACTTGCTCAAAATTCTTGAATCCTTTAGTGCCTTTATACTCACCAAATTTAGAGTACTAGACTATGGATATGAGTGAGAGGGAATAGTTTTGTTGTCCTACTAATTGAAATGAAACAGGGGAGCAGGGTTTTCTCTGTTACTTTTAGGGTTTAAAATGTTCAAATCATAAAACACAGAATATGGAATATAGGGTTAGCGTTTGCCATTTTTACAAGGATTGTGTCAAGGCATGCAGGTTACTGTTCTGCATAGTTACATTAAAGCTGTGTTTAGGTGCACTGCATTGAGCTTCTTTGGCAGAAATGTCCCTTCTGGGACAAATACCTGCATTATTTTAAACACCATAATAAGGAATTTCTGATTCATGTTTCTATTATGGAAGTTAAAGAAACTAGAGTACTAAGATTTGAGCACCCCCCCTGAGGCTGCAGAGGCAAAGAAATCAGCTGGCAAAACTTACTTTAAACAAGGAAAATATGGTTATAAATATATTGTATGTATTATAATTCAGTTACTTGCTTCTCACGCTGCACAAGAAAGAATACTAATGAATATGGGCATAAATAACCAGCACACTCATCAAGCTAGAATTTAGAAAAGAACAGTAATTAATTAATGAATGCAAACCTAAGCCATTGTTTTAGATTTGGTTGTTATCCCATGCAGATTAACAGATATATAGTTAGGGAGTATTAATGAACACCAATGACTTTATCTTTTCCTTAGGAGGGAGTCTGTAGATAAGATATTTTGTTACATTCTAGGATTGCTAGAAATGAAAGGGAACAATGCAATGCTGGTTAGGCCCTATTCTCCCTAGCAATACAGGTTTTCTTTCTATCTATACTGTTTGCATCAGTAATATTGAAAGGCTGTGTTGCAATCTCAGGGAAAAAA
>NDXB01008629.1:0-12701 GCA_002631895.1 Agapornis roseicollis
CAAAACACCAGCTACTAAAGAGAAGAAAAACTGACTGCAACTGCTGAACCCAGGACACAGTTGTCTCTCTCTTACCCAACACAGTAAGTGTGGGGGCACAGGTAATTTTGGCATATCGACACACATGGGAGGCTTATGGCTCAAAGATTCCTGACACCTTCAGCTCCAGCTTGCTCAGAAAACCTGAGGAAAGCTACATGGGGACATCCAGCACAGTGGGCTTGAGTTTGACTGCCCTGGCCTCAGTGATATGACTTAGTGGTGGTCTTGAGTTTGACTACCTTGGCCTCAGTGATATGACTTAGTGGTGGTCTTGGCAGTTCTGGGGTAATGGTTGGACCTGATGATCTTAAAGGTCTTTTCCAGCCTAACTGGTTCTATGATTCCACAACACAACCAAATCAAACAGAATTAGGACAACATTCCTAGCAGTTCAAGCTTTTAGTTCTTCCCCTTTTGCCTGTTTTTCCTTTTCTAAAAGGAAAAAATCTTAACTTAGAAAAAAAGAAGCCCTTGTTCAATGCTTAATGCAGTGCTACCCACTCTACTAACGCATGCCACCTCCCGCACCCTCCTGAGAGTCTGTTTCACAGTTCAGACAAGCGTCTGTTGGCAACTCCAGCACTCACAAAATCATGAGTCAGACATTAAAATCTATCAGATTGTCTAATACCATGTATCACTAAATTTCTATTTTGCATTTGGAGATGGATTTATTTTATTTCAGCCATTAAGCTGCACAGAAATCATACCTTCAAGTTCATATCCTTAAATAGGAGATGAAAAACTAATCCACCATTTGATATCATGGTTGGACAGACTAAAAAGGGAGCCATAAGACACTAAAGTCATAGCAGTGGGCTGTGCTGTTTGCTCAGTCATTCCCAGTAGTTGGGCAGGCCCAAGTGACCTTTTTGAGGTTGCAATGTGCCTGTGCTTTTGCCAAAGGACTTTCCTGCCCATCTCAACATTAAGATAATGAAAAATTTTATGTAGCCCATTAGTTACCTATGCATTCTCTAGTAATATTTCAATGTTTGCACACATAAAGAAAAAAAAAATAGAGACTTGCCATCTTTTTCTTCCCATCAATATTTTCTTTTGATACCAGTCCTACTTAGAGACCCTCACATATAGATCATTAGTTGTCTACCATAAATCATTTAATGCAATGTTTCAGCAAATAGAATAGTGTTCTCTTTACACCCAGTAGTATCAAATACACACATTGGGAAATTAGCCATAGACATCTGGATTGGCAGAGCTGCCAGTGCAGTACCCAAACTTTGGCAGGGAAAATTTATCATTTGGTCACCAGCACCCAAAACAAGGCTCAAGATCATCCTAGTTATACTAGATACCATGATGGGAAGCCAATGCAAAGGTGTGGCTGTAAGACACTGGCACCTCTTTTGCAATTAGGTATTTCTTTCTGGTACCTGACAACTTTTATATATATGCAGCTCACTGCTATGTGATTCACAAAGACATAATTAAAGCATAATCTAGTAGCAAAGAAAGAACCAAATGAGTCACACAAGTGAAGGCATTTATGTTACTATCTCTCTCTGCACTAACTGTATGTTAGCCTGTTTCTTTTTTTATTCTCAAATAAGATTGCTTTTATCCTTTTACTTTATTTCTCTGCTCCCCAGTCCTCAATTTTTTTATTCTAATCTGCTTTTTCTGCTTTTTTCATCTTGTATCTGCAATTATCAATGCTTGATGCCTTCATACAGATCAGTATGTAGCCCCTCATAGCATACTTATTGTGCTCTAAGTCAAGTTGATAGGATTTGTTTGGACTCAGTCCTTACTCCATAATTCTCCTTCACTCCAGGACACATATTTTGTTCCCCTGTCCCATTAGCCTACTGGGAATTACTTTAGTGCTCTAAGCTTTACACACATCATGCTCTGGTTTGTTCCCATACAATCTTTTGCAGTACAGAAGTAGACAATTACTATTGTTTCAACTTGAACTTCCAGTCCTCTTTCTATCTCTGTTTAATAAGCCTTAGCCACTGAAGGCCTTTTCCCAGTCCTTAGAAAGCTCCTCCCTTGGGTTACCTGTTGCTGCTGCTTCCTATTTTCTTTTTCCCCAGCAGCCAAATAATTCCATCTCTTTCCATTTCCTTTTATAATCTTTGGTTACCCTATGTATTGAGGTAGGAATGAGACTCCCTTCTCATTTCAATTTATTTGCATCCTTAAAGCCACCCTAGAAGACCCCTTTTCTAGCAGGTCGCCTTTGTTAGGGAGCAGCAGAAGTTGGGCCACCCCAAGGATATCTCCATACATAGTCCCTAAAGTACCTGAGTGGAGCTGATACAGCAGGACTAGCAATAGTCCGACCCTCTGCACACGTAGCAGGAATGAGGCAGATCTCAGGGTCAATTCAGGAAGCCCAAACAGTAACTTAGGAGACCAGGCTAGAGACAGGAACTGCACAACAGAGCATTGAGTAAGCCCTGAGCTGGAAAACTTGGGTCCGGTGAGGCTACTCAGGGCAATTAAAGCCTATTAGTGTCCTCAGGGCCCTGACAATCTCCTTCCCATTAACAAAGCAACTAAAGTTTGGTTGTTTCTAACAACATTATACATGACCAAGCACCACACTCACTGTACAGTGACAGTATGGATGGCAGTGACACCTGTGTTATGCAGCTTGGGAAGAGTTAATTTTTAAATTACCACCATTGATCACCAGCTGGAATGTTTTCTATTGAAAGACTAATCTATAAGAGGGGGAAGTACAACATTTGGTTAAACTGGGTCAGTAAAAGCAAACATCAAGAATTTCATTCAAATCTCTGGAAAAAAAAATAAAGTGACATTTTTGAGAATATTATCTTTTCAGATGGCTTGCCAAACAGTTATTGTTTTTGACAACACATTTCAAAAAGTGCGTTACAAAAATGACAGTGCTTCATTATCCCACTCTTTGAAGAACATGTAAGTAGTCTGTGCTGGTGAATCTCCTGACTGAGAGTTTGTAGTTGCCAGCCTCTCTAGTTAAAGTGCTGTGAAGAGCACTTCTTAGATCTCTAAGACCTTACTAGTGACAGTTAATCTCTATAGCTCTGGAAAATTGCTATGAAACTAGATGAACTGTCTAGCTTGTCATCCTTGTTAGAACTCTATTAAATAATATCTCAATTTTTAGAACACAAAAGTTATTATTACAGTTAACTTTTCATCAAAAACAACCATGAATCCACTACAAGGGAAAAAACTTACTATTTATTGCTATTCATCTCATGCTCTGCTTGCAAGCTTATTCACTGACATCTAGAGAAAAGTTTTCCTTTTTTTCCCATTTGTCCCCCTGAAATACTATTAACGGTTTCTTTTTCATAGGATCATAGACTGGCTTGGGCTCAGAGGAACCATAAAGCTCATCCAGTTCCATCACAAGCAGGGACGCCTTTCACTAGACCAGGTTGCTCCAAGCCCCATCCAACCTGGCTCCTTTTTTGTAAATGGATACAATCCAGTCGTGCTCAGTAACGCAATGATCCTTGTCTTTCAGCCTGTTCCCAACAACTGCAAACTTCTCTCCCATGATTTTCCCCTTCTTTTCTCAAAGTGATAATTTGCTGACCAATCCTCCACAAATATCCCCTCTCATCCTCATATCCTTCCCGCTCATGTCTGTGCCTTCCCCCTCACTTTGCCTTCTCTCACTCATGTACTCTTCCCTTCTGCACCCCTGGAGAGACACCATCTCTCTCTGATGTCTTTTCCAGAGGGAAACCTATGCCAGTATTCATTAGAGAGACTAAAACTAAAGACTAAAATCTTGTGAAAATTGTGCACACAGCTTTAGCAGTAGGAATTATTTTTATCGTAAGAGGTTTGGTCATTCTTCGCAGGAAAATGCACCACAGTTCTTACATTCAGAATATGTCAGTGTTTAATAACTTAATATGAGATTAAGTTCTAATGGTCCTCTGTAGACTTTAGCAGTTTCTAACTAGAATAATTGGATAAATGGAATTATGAAAGGAAACACGGAGTTTATGACTTTGCAGGAGACAGGTATTTTTTTTAACTTGCAAACATTCATTCTAAAGCCCTCCACTTTCATTTGCTTCATTTTCTTTCCAAGTAGTTCACATGGATGCCTCAAAAGTAGTTTGTTCATATTATACTGGTTTTCTATGAGCATGAATAAGGTGAGTGTGAGGCACAATTATAACTCTGTATTATAACTCCTACTTTCTGTGAATAGAAGACCAAAGTATAAGGATGAAAGATCAGTGTGGAAAGATATTGAAAGCAACTATACCAAGTAATTATCTTAACTTATTGATCCCTTTTTCAAGCATTTGATGGGCAAATGTATAAGAAAAATAGGGTGTAAGTAGGATGTTTGTCTTATGGTACTGAGCATGCAAGCTTCCATGTGATTCACAATTGGTTGCATATCCTTGAATTGCCTCTTCTAATCTTGCAATCACAGCTGAATCCCACTTGAGACTGCAGCTTCTCCAAGACAGTGCATTAAACAAGCAGGTATAAACAGAACTCAGCAAAAGTTTCTTCTAACCTATACCTCTGCGAAATCCCTCATGTGTTAAATCAAAAGGGAAAAACAGAGCCAACACCACGTGAAAACATTTCTTAAAGCATATGCCCCCTCACAATTCAGATTATTTGGCCATGAACATCAGTCTTAAGTTGGAAAGAAGAGATTTTAGAATTTAAGAGAATCCATCAAAGGAAAAAAGGTCTGCCAGTTAAACACAGAGTACAGTCAACTAAGTATCATTAATGTCTTTATAGCTGTATTTTTAAACATCAATAGCCAGGGTTGCTTTGCCCTCAAGTAAAAAACTGAGGTGGTTGCATAGACATCCTAACACAAATTTTCAGAGTTCATTTAATAAGAATGAGAAAGGAAATGTCTGAAAAAACTTCTCAAGCATTACAGAAATTAATTTACCAAGATTTACCCTACCAGGGCAGTAAAATATTGAAATTAACTATTGCATCAGTGATCCCAGTTTAACATCTTAAATGCAAATTCAGTTAGGGCAACCTTAACTATCAGAAAATGCAAATTCTCTTGGGGTTAATTTTTTTAGCTACTTTCTCTGACTATTAATAGACCAGTTTTGCGTGCTAACAACATTCAGTCCCTTGTAAGGAGGAAGGTTCTTGTATCCAGTGGACAGAATTACATTCAAACTAAGGATCTCAGAATTACTGAAGTTCCCCAATGACTTTTCAAAGCCAACCCCCAAACTCTTCAGCTTCTGAGTTTAATCCTCTGCATGCCTCCGGAGGTGAAAAAAACCAGCAAATTTGAAGCAGGCCATTTTCAGTGCCTGGTGTAACTGAGCATGGTTTATTAATAAGTAATTCCTGCTGCTGAAATAGAGGGAATCCCTGTGTTGTGGTGAGTGCTTTCCAATGAACTCATATGCAGTACTGCACCAGGGCCTTGGTGGTGACACACTGTCCCATTCAGCTGATAACCTGGATCCTGGTCACAGACATTTCTGTCAACAGCAGCGCTCTCTCAAGCTGCTTCTGTCCTGCTCAGAAAAATGCTCTGGTTTGCTGTGCTTGCCTACTAGAGAGGAGACAGAAAGATAGGGGACAGAGGAAGAGAATCATCCAGAGGAGAATGAGCAGGGATTTTAGACTTCAGTTAGGCATTTAGCAATGTAATGAAATATTGGAAAATGGCATTTACAGCCTTAACTGCATTGTGCAATTTGAGTAGCAAGAAATGAACCAATAATAATATGGCTGGTTTACTTCTTTTCCTTTTTTTTGTTCCTACTGTCTGAAACCTTTCAGTATTAAAAAGAATTTTAGCACTGAATATTCTTGTTCTTACTAGTTGGGGTACAGTTTTTTTTTTGTTTGTTTGTTTGTTTTTTTTTATAAATAAATGAATACATTAGAACTACCAGAGTCTAAAATTCAAATCCACAGTTTGTGCAGTGTCCTGCATCTCAAATATTGCTGCTTTACAATTCTGTGAAGCAGTAACATCAGAGACAAACACAGCAAAGGCCTTTGAGCATAGGGTACCTGTTTATAGACAAAAATGGGGAGATGCTAATTGAATAGAGGAAACAGAAATAATGACCAATAACCCTTAGCAGATTTAAAAGGAAAGCCTATTGAGCAGTACACAAATAGTTGTTATTCAACACTCATACACTCCTATTTATCAAAATATATTGAAGATACTTTGAACTAGTTGTTGCTTTCATTATGTCATTAATTAAACACTATGTGTATGGATGCCTGCAAGCATTCAACTGCAGTTTTCTACATTAAGTAGCATTTATTTACAGTTACCAGCTAGCCAAGGGGTTTCTGACTGGCTCAGCTAGATTTTATTTTTGCAGCAAAATGCCAGCTCAAGCTGGAAAGATTACAAGTAAAAACTAAAGGGCCCAGCACACCATTGTACTATTTCCGAAATATACCAAGATAACAGTATGAGCTAAATCCCTACCTTAGCTGCACATTCACAACACGTACACTTATTCTGGCACTCCTACAAGATTAGCTCTCGAAGGGATTCATAACATGTGATTCTCTAGATGGAGGCAGCGTAAGGTGATGACTCTATATCTGAATATCAGAGATCTTAATAACAGTCCTACCTTATTTCCATATGTTATAATATTTCCTGGGGTCTATCATGCATCGTTAACAAGCAAGTGGAAAGCAGCTGTTGATGAAAAGCTATTTTTACCTTCTGTTTCCCTGTAGGAGACTACCAGCATAAAGACCATCCTTGGGCACCCATGGCAGATAGCTTTAAGCCAGATGAACAATTGATCATCACTACAGCTCCATGAAAACCAACCTAATACATGATGTAATGTGGTCTATCTCCCTTGACTTCAGAATAGGCATGTTAACTTTAGCATGTATCTGTTCTGATGATCAGAGATGTTTGATGAATACAGGCAAGTAGTAAGTCTCAGAAAAATCATCTCCCACAGAAGAGAGATTCAATGCAATTGAAGCACTACACAGTACTCCTGTATCTCAGAAAGCCATTCCTAAACCCATTTTAACATGTGTTACAGAGATGAAGTCAGCACACTGCTCAAGGACAATACTGTGAATATTCCTTCTTCCACTGCTCCTCATTTAAACTGAAACACATGGTGAAAATAAGAAAAGTCACAAATATTTTGTTGGAAAGAAACCAGGGAGCATACAACTCTTCCATTATTATTTAAAAATCCATTATTACATGAGTTTAGCCTGTTTGCATTCTTCATCTCAATATTCAGGTATAATATTTCATTGACATCAATTTTTACAGAAAGAAAATGGAGCTGTTGTATCCATGGAAAATTACATAGATTAGATTTCACATTTCACATGCAAAATTTTTTTCCCTAAAATTCTGTTACACCTAATAAAGAAATGAAAACAACTGCCCTATTTTTAAACAATAACAGACATTCAGTTTTAAACTTGCACTTCAAAATAACTCTTTTTCTAAGCAATGGCAACCCTTTTAAAATCAGACAAAAGGGTTTGAATTTTTGCTATTTCCACACAAAAATTTATTGTTGGAATAATAATACTTCAATACATTTGATAAAAATCCCTATTTATTTTTGAAACTGTGACATGCTCATGCTTACTCAGCCAGCAGGAAAAAAAAAATCAGAAAAAAAAGGATCATGATCCATCAGATAAAAAATTTAATGCATATCTCAAACCCAAAAGTTCAAGAGACTTTTTTAACATTTCCCTTCATAGAATCTGTTAAATGTGAACAACTTCTCATGGAGTTTCCAGGCAGATTCACCACTTAACACACAGTTTCTTTCCTAAGTTTCCCTTCTGCTAGCAAAATATGCTCCAGCTTTTCAAAATCCACATGGAGAAGTGATATACATTTGTATGTCTTTGAACCTTTTACACTTTCCAAATAAGAAGATGTGAATTTATGTTCTTGATTTTCAGAGATAACTTTTTAGTGGCCTAAAATAGCAATAGCCCTGATTGACTTCTGCTTGCCAAATGTGAGAATCCCTGTCATTCCCAAAGATAAAAATGGAAAATAATAAGAGATCAAAAAATATCTCAGGAAATTCCAGCTACTCTCCAACACACTACCACAAGTAAAGCTGTAGGAAAAGAGTCCTTCTCAGAGATAGCAGCTTAGCACTACTAATGCACTACATTCACTATGTCACTGTATCATAACTCCTCTGCTCTAAAACCTGTTCTATAGCTCAAAAATAAAATAAAAAAAAAAATCAAAGCAAATACAGCATAATCAGATCTAGCCCTAAATCCAGTTATGAGTCAGATGCTACCCATTCATTTTGGTCTCTCAACTGTATTACTCCCATGATCCCTGTCTCCTGCCACAACTCACTGCTCCTGGAAACAAAGCTAGGCATATCCCATGCATTCATATCATTGGTTGCAGGGGATTTGTAGCTGATATCCCCCAGCCTATTCCCACTGGAAGGTGGAGTTCCTTTACCCTGCAATGCCATTTGCAGTTATGGAAGAAAAATCTGTGCCTGTGGTGCCTAATTCTATACCCACTTCGGACACATAACTTTAGATAAGATGCATGATTCTGCAAAAGAGCAAATTTCTTTCTGTCTATCAACTGGAAATTCTGTAGTTCCTAAACTGGCTGTCTTGTGGTGACATTATTAATATCCTGAAATTAACTTTGCCTGGAATCCTAATGGCAAAGGGGTTATTTCCCTTTCTACTGACTCTGGCAGAATACACATGTAAATTTGCCTGGGGTTAATAGTGTTTCACAGACTAGCATCAGCTGACAGAGCTTAATTTTGAGTTACACAGCACAGCTGCTGCTGTAGGTGAGCTGTTTCAGAAACATCCATCACCTGGTAGGTTCATAACACCTGGAAATCTTGCACCAATAATTAGAGAAAACAGCAATGGAATAATGAACTAGTAAGTAGAAATTCTTTCAGTAGTGTTTAAGATATTTCTGTCACTTTTAATGGCTGAAATAATTTCTGGCAGCAACCCTAGTTCCCTTATTTCTAGGGGTATTTTTTGCATCTGTAATGATTTTCTCCCTCTATCCTTTCCTAGGCTTTCCCTTTCAGAGCTTCTTGACAACAAAACCTCATTGGGGAAGAACAGTAGTTTTTATTCATGGCAGCACTATGGTTTTGTATGCCATAGTTCCACTATTTTGAAATGAATGTCAGGCTATGAAGTTCATCAAACCATGAAAAAAAGATAAGTAAGTTCCATTTACATTTATACAGCCCTACTTTAGAGGTTTTATGTACATGTAAAAGTCATCATTTTTGTCAACCATAACTCTAGTCTCACGCAGCAATATGTACTATAAGTCATAAACTCCAAATAGAACAATATATTTTGCTTGGTTAATTTCTGACAAATAGAAATGTTTACTTCTATATTTATTTCCCAGCTTAATGACTGCTATAGTTTCACTGACCTACATTTTTAGTTTGCAAACAAGTGTAGGGGAGTGAATTATTATCATAATGTGTGCTATTTCAGTGAAAAATTCAAATGCAGGTTTCACAGGCCCACATTTTAGAAGCATGCACAGTCCCCACTCCCAGGATCCTGCCTGTTTTAAAAGCCAACTATGAAGACATAATTTTGAGCCCAAGGATAAAGTCTCATTTAGACAGGGCTCCATAGCAAGCCAGTGACAGAGACAGAAAAAGGAACACCTTTTCTACTACTTTATGATCATTCCTGGAGTTTTAATTTCTTTTTTTCTCTTATTATCATCTAAACAAGAAAAGGTCAGTAGGCAGGGTCAGTAATTGGTGTGTGAAATGATGTGTGATGGTGCATGATGTGTGAAAACAGACACAAATTTTGCAATCCATAACCATTCTATCATGGCTTCCATCAGGGCCTTCAGCTACCTCCTGCAAAGAGTTCAGCTTCTGCAAATACTGAATGAGCCTCCTGATCCCTTTACACTTAAACTGCTGCTTTGTCACTTTCAAAAATTGTCAATGGCAGACAACAAATATCACATAAAGCATGAATAAAATCATAGTATTAAATTACCTTCAAGCCCAACACCCACAGAACTTCCTTGCCTTGTCCTGTAGGCTAACTAGCCCTATCTATAGAATAAATCATAGAATCACAGACTGGTTTGGGTTGCAAGGGACCTTAAAGCTCACCCAGTTCCAACCCTCTGCCATGGGCAAGGGCACCTTCCACTGGAGCAGATTGCTCCAAGCCCCTGTGTCCAACCTGGCCTTGAACACTGCCAGGGATGGGGCAGCCATAGCTTCTCTGAGCAACCTGTGCCAGGGCCTCATCACCCTCATGCAGGGGAGAACTTCCTAAAATCTCATCTCAGTCTCCCCTCTGTCAGTTTAAAGCCATTCTGTCTTGTCCTTCCTCTACAAGCCCTTGTCAAAAGCCCCTCTCCAGATTTCTTCTTGGTTCCCTTTAGGTATTGGAAGACTGTTATGAGATCTCTGGAAACTTCTCCAGGCTGAGCATGCCCAGCTCTCTCAGCCTGTCTCCAGAGCAGAGGTGCTCCAGCCCTTGGAGCATCTCTATGGCCTTCCCTGGACTCCAGCAGCTCCACATCCCTCTTGTTGCCCAGAGCTCGAAGCAGGACTGCAGGGGGGGTCTCCTCAGACTGGATTAGAGGGGGAGAATCCCCTCTCTGGACCTGCTGGTCACACTGCTAGTGACGAAGCAAGGACATGGTTGGGTTCTGGGCTGCAAGTGCATCTATTATTATGTTCCTACTGGCTCGATATACTTAACTGACTGTTTAGCTCTACCTGGTAACTCAGAAATAAGTATTACTCAGCATGCACAGGGATTGCAAAGCAGGCTCTCCTTTTGAGATGCAGGCTACAGGTCCATAACTAAAGTCACAATGAACTTAATTATATCTAAAATATATTCTTTGTTAAACAATGTCTGACCCTCTAAAACTGCTGGATGCAAATTCACACAGTTGCTGAAGCTGCTTCTTTGTGAAACAGCCAAGAGAGGGATGCAGTGAATAAGCATGTGGTTTATAACACAGAGAACCTAAAAAAACCTGCAAGTCTACCATGACCAGGGGAATAACTCTGTCCTGGCATTACCTGTAAGGAACACCATTGTGCCCACTCTTTAGTGGTGCTGGCACTTTGGTACAAGTTTGAAAACAATCATATGGTTTGAACATACTTTTGACTCCCTCATCATCAGTGAGTCTAGAAAAATTGTTTTGGAAAACAAGCTAGTTCTGTGCAAGGAGATCTGTTAAAATATTGATTTAAGCCCTAGGTAAAGGGTTTAAAATAAACTGAGCAATAAAATCTCCTGTTCAAGTTAAAAATCAGCAATAAGAAGTAATAAAGTAAAAATAATTACCATCAGCTTGAAATAAGCAAGGCTCAGAAATTAAAATGGAGACTCTAAGGTAAAGAACATGACTGATTTTCAGCTACATGTGCTTGGGCCAGGCAATGTTTACCATTTAATGTTTGTCCTGGATAGGCAACACACAAATCTTAAGTCTTTTTGGTTTAGAAAATTTAGTCATGCTGAGATGTAAGACTGTTTAACTTTGTGAAACCTTTTTTCATTGCTGATGTGATGAGGCTGGATCCTACCAGTGGCTGGGGAAGGAAGGCTGATTTCTTCTATGCAATTTCCTACTTGAAATTCACAGGATGATCTTTACTAGTAAGACTGTAGTGGTCCCTTCTCAACTGCATTTCACTCAGGGACCTTCATGCCTCCTTCTCAGAGCACCTGCCTAACCTGCTATTCCGCAACTTATTGCACAGATAATTGTCCATACCCAAATCTAGATCTTTTTATTTGTTTTTACAGGAACTAGCTTCTCCCACTCATCAAGCTTTTTGTAAATGTTAAACTTCTTCATCCAAGCCTTCACATTAATATCACCTAGAGATTTGATGAACAGACTGTCTTCTTTGCTCCAGGCTGCAAATGAGAACATCGAGTAGTACCTGGCCAGCCCACTGGGGAACTTTCCCTTCTGACAGTCATTTGTAGTTGTTCTCTTAGACTCACTCCACAATAAGTTTTGATTCCATCTAACTATTGTTATCAAAGCATATTTCTCCATTTTGTTTACAAGAAGTCACAGGAGACAGTATTAAAAATCTAAAGTCAAGTTATGTGACATCTGCCATCTCGTTATAGTAGAAAATTAAACAGGTTTAGCTCTGGGAATATCTGTGTTGACTTTTACTCAGGTTCTTAATGACTATAATGTGCTTTGCAAACAGTTAATCTATTCCCTTGTTCAAATAAAATATTTTGCAAGTATCTGGGAACACTACAAAGGTATGTACTGATTCACCTCAATTTTTATCCTGTGTACTAGAAAATACAGCTGTGTTATTTCATCAGAAAGTCATGAAATACCAGACCTTGAAAAGAAAAGCTTTCAGGTGCAGTCCAATAGCCATCCCCTCCAGATGATAAAAAATTCTTTGACCTTCCAATACACAATTGTCAATAACGAATCTTCTTTCCATTGCTGTTGATTCTCCCCATTCGTACCTCTCATTTTCACACTGTAATCCTCTCAGCCTCCCTTTGAATATTAATAACTTTGTTTGTAGCCAGCTCCAGTAATATAATTCTTATCATGGTGAAATACTAGGAGTTTGCTATCAAAAAAAAAAAAAAAAAAAAAGAATTTTGGTTTTTTTTTTGCTTTCATAAAA
>NDXB01008629.1:12799-39928 GCA_002631895.1 Agapornis roseicollis
AAAAAAAAAAAAAAAAAAAAAGGTATTTGCTTTATGATTGCCTGTGCTAATGCATATTTCACTGGGCTGGTGCTCTTCACAAGGCAGGGTAATGTCATGCATGGATATGCCTGAAGTATTTGCAAACTCAGTCATTCAAAACCACAATATTCAGGCCAAGGAGGAATACAGCATCATACCAATATCAATGTCTTTGACAACAATAAAGATTAGATCGAATTCTTACAGTTACAGAGGAAAGCATTGGCAGCAACCAGAAGAAACTTACATGAACAGCAAAGCTGGCAAAGTGAAGCCTAAGATGACAGCACCCAGAGGAAAATACTGGCAAAGGAACAAAGGACTAAAACCTAGCCATTTCAAGTGGACACCTAAAATAGGTTTCTGACAACAGGATTATATGGCTTTAGAATAGCAACAGTGAAAAGAAGAAACAGCTTAGCAATTGGCTACCAGTGAGGTGTGCCAAGCACCCCTGTAAAAGCAGGGGGCTAAAGCTGGTAACAGAAACACTCTGCATCCACATTCTTCACATTCAGCTGTCTTTCCTTAGTATACATACTTGGCCTCTATGGATTTACATGAATTTACACAAGCTTAAGATCCAGAACAAAAAAGTTGCTTATGAAAGAAAGGTGATATTTTTAATCTATGTTGACAACTTGGGCCCAATTCCCATAGACAGAATTAAAGTTCTGAGTTTACAACAAATGCAAATGATGTTCTTCATGCTGAAATAGTTACTTGGCAGCAGTTGGATATACCAGTTACAACTAACCAGCTTAATGCCTGAACTCATATTTTACATACAACTATGCCTTAATTTATATCATACTGAATTTAATTAATTTGACAGTTATAACATTTGCTAATATTTTTACACTACAACTACCACTGTATCTGCCTTCACTCATTACATTTAACATCTTTCATGAAACATTCACTACACACAACAGCAACTTTAGCTCTTCATTACTCAGCACACATGGTATCTTACCTTACAGCAGAAATAAAAATCCTGCTTTAGAACAGACTAAGTGATGGAGAGGAAGCCACTTTAATACAGACTTCAAGAATAAGCTCATTCTTCATGTTAACTGTTTCAGGGGCATTTCTTTTCTAAATATATAAAAAAACTAATAATGATGAGTGTCATGGTTTAAATTCAGTCAGCCAAGCAGCCGCTATCTCACTCCCCCCACTCCCTTCCTCCCACGCTCTTGGAGGGGTGGGGAGGAGAATCGAAAGAATGCAACTCCTACCGGTTGAAATAAGAGCAGTCCAGTAACTAAGGTATAACACAAATCACTGCTGCTACCACCAATAATAATGAAGTATTTTCATATTTATCCTGACTATTTGCTGTCATAATTTAAGCCTAGCTGGTAACTCAGAACCACACAGTTGCTCGCTTACTACTCACTTTTCCCACCCCACTTTGGGCAGCATAGGGAGGAGAATAGAAAGAATGTAAACCCCATGGGTTGAGATAAGAACAATCCAATAACTAAAGAATAATACAAAACTACTACTACTAATAATAATATGATAAGGGAAATAACAAGGGGAGAGAATATAAAACTAGAAGAGGAAAAGAAAAGAAAAAAAAAAACAAAAAACAAAAAAACAATAAACACAAGTGATGCACAATACAGTTGCTCACCATCTGCCCACAGATACCCAGCCTGACCCAAGCAGTGATCTGGACCTTCCGGGTGACTCCAACAGTTTCTATACTGGGCATGATGTACTGTGGTATGGAATATCCCTTTGGCTAGTTTGGGTCAGGTGTCCTGTCTCTGCTTCCTCCTGGCTTCCTGTGCTCCTCCTCATTGGCAGAGCATGAGACACTGAAAAGTCCTTGATCAGAATGAGCATTACATAGCCACAACTAAACCGTCAGTGTGTTATCAGCATTGTTCTCAGACTAAAGCTGAAACACAGCATGGCACCACCTACTAAGAAGGAGAAAAATGACTTTTACAGCTGAACCCAGGACATTTGCTCAAGATGCTTTAAAGGACTAAATTACATCTTTCTCACTACCTACACTTCTAGAGTAGGTTGTGGCTGCAGCTGTACCCAGGCTTAACAGGGAGGGCGGCATACATCCAGCACTTCCCAGAAAGGCACCTTCGGAGAGGTTCAAGTTCCTCTCCCTGCAAGCCCAGCCCGAGGCTGACCATGGTTCAAAGGCTTCTCTCTGAGGCAATACTCCATATTGCCAGGGCAGCTGTTTCTACAGACCTTTTGTCTCTGTGATATGTCCAGAGCATACAGGGTAGGTTTTCAGTGGTATTTGAGCTGCTAGCACTCTTACAATCCCTGGAAAATTCCAGTCCAATGTCTTGACCTTTACAGAATTTATTTCATTCCATGACTGTTATAAAGCCCAGGGAGTTGGGTTTGTTTGTTTTGGGTATTTTATTTTCAGGAAGAACATGATATATGCTAAACTACCAGCCTCATCCCCTTGCAATTTGCCTCATGACAGTTTGCAGGAGCAGACCTCATACACCCTGTAATGTTGTCTCCAAAAGTAACTGAGCCAGGAGCAAAGGGAGAATTTTATGGTCTGCAATCAAAACTTCCTAAATGCTGTCAATTCAGTAAATTAAATTAGTGCTACCAAGCTCATCTCCTTCTACAAAAATGAAATCCTTCCTATGGATTACGAATCCATGGTACCTTTGTGTTGAAAAACACATTTACTCTCCTGGGTGTTTGTGGAAACTTGTGGGCCATAAAAATAGATGGTAATTTAAAGCATTTTATTGAAATAGTCTTTGAGAACATTTACTACAAATGCACACAGATGTACCCAGCTCAGACTGCACTCAGCTAATTATCAGCATTTTCTCACAAATTTGCAGATGGTAGAAACTATCCTTGTATTTTTCGCATCCTGTATTTTTTACATCTTGCCTGTTTGCCCATGATGCTGATAGGGAGTAAATTTCATCATTTATCTTATGACATTATTATTGTCCTTGTGCCACAAGCTTTAATCAATGTTTATTAATTAAGCAAGGGACCAAATTTTCTGCTTAGTTTCAAAGTCTGTGATCAAAAAACCACAATGACTTAAAAGGTCAGAGAAAATAACTTTTAGTAACTAACACTTGTGCATACAAATCCAAGTTTCCATAGGAAGTCTCTCACCGTAAGAAGAGAGAGACTGCTGTTACTGAGGTTTCTGCATTTGTTTCATTTTTGTCCAAGGCTGATTATTAAATCTTAGCATGTCTGGTCATCAGGGACTTATCTTAGTGGAGACAAACTAGAAAGGTTTTAGAATTGAATGCCACATGTTAGAGACATGCTGCGGATGGTAGTCAGTGTCCAGATGAATTTCAATAATCCTTCCTAGAAGACAAGCCTTCCTAGATACTAGCAGCACTCACAGCTGTCTTTTTCCTTATGGATATTTAATTGATCCCCTATCAAGAGATGATACCCTTGATACTGATCATCAAACTTCCTATTTCAAGCAGGTTTAAAAGTAAACTTCATTCACTGACACCTTTAAATAGATTCAGATTTTTTTAAAATAATTTGTCACTAAATAATAAATTTCTCAATCCTTTTTTACATATCATAAATCAATGTCCTGATCGCCAAAATGTCTGATTTCTATACATTTACAAAAATCTTAAATGATATAACAAGATAACTGACACTGCTAACTGAACTCTGAGTTTGCATGTGTTCATCACCACTCTCTGTGTGAAATGTAGTACTTAAAACTGTTCAAGTTCTTGTTTGATTATTTACAGACCAGATCCTTTATAACAAAGGTTATTGGTATACATGCATGTTGTAGGTTGACCCTGGCTGTGTAACTGCCAAAGCCTCCATCACTGCACTCCTCAGCTGTGCAAAGGAGAAAAAATACAACAGAAGGCTCATGGGTCAAGGGAAGACAAGGGAGAGATCATTTACCGATTACCAACATAAGCAAACCAGATGCGACCTGGGGAAATTAGTCTGATTTATCAGCAATCAGAGTAGGATAAGAAATAAAATCAAATCTTATAAACACCCTCCCCCACCTCTCTCTTCTTCCTGGGTTTAACTTCACTCCAGATTTTCTCGACCTCCTCCCCACCGGCAGCACAGGGGAACAGGGAATGGGGTTGTGGTCAGTTCATCACATCCTGTTTCTGCCATTCCTTCCTCCCCAAGAGAGGACTCCTCACACTCTTCCCCTGCTCTAACTTGGGGTTTCTCCTACAGAAGACAGTTCTTCAGGAACTTCTCCAACATGACTTCTTCCCATGGGCTGCAGTTCTTCACTGACCTTGGTGTCTGCAGAGCTGTTTCTCTCACATATTCTCACTTCTCTCTCTGACTGCAACTGCTCCTGCACAGTAATTCTTCCCCCTTCTTACATAAGTTACCCCAGAGGCACTACCGCTGCTACTGATGGGCAGCGGATCTATCTTGGAGCTGGCTGGCACTGGGTCTGTGGGACATGGGGGAACTTTCTAGCAGCTTCTTACAGAAGCCATCACTGTAGCTCCCGCACTACCGAAACCTTGTGGCTCAAACCCAGTCTGTCACACAAACATCTCTACCTTTAGCTAGCTCTATTATAACAATTAATTAATAAGTTGGATATGTCATCTTTTCATTATTTGTTATTCACCTTATGCCAGCTATGCTTTTATATGGTAATACTCAATTCTTAATGGCTCTCCAGCATATTTGTCACTTGGGATTTAGCCTCACACTTTATTTGTGCCACAGGCAATGCAAAATATGTCCTTTACTCTAGTCGGTCTAGTCAGAAGAGGTTGTGTAGATTTGTATCCCTTCTTTAAATTCACTCTCCCTGACATTTCAGTGTCTTTTACTATAGTTGTCTCAGGAAAATATCCTCTTTGGAACATGGTCTGAAATTTATATTTTACATCTTTACATTAAAAATTGATGGTAGAACTAGTGTAACATGGTATCCAACCATGACATATGCACCACAGTAGTAATTTGTATTCCATAAGTATCCCGTAATAATACATTTTTCAGTATACAAATTCCAAGGCTATAAGACATATTCTGTTAAACTGCCTGACCAGCTCTTTCTCTTCCAAGATGAAAAGCCATGTTCCCTCAGTCTGCAGAGTCTCCTTGTGAACAAAATTCAAAGCTAACTGATACTTTTCTAATTTAGGGCCCACAAGTTAAAATGAAGTCCTCACAGTTCTCTCTAGTCTGCTCTGTCCCCATCCTGAACCCCAGGGATACACACAGGTGGATATGACAAATCCTGATCCACTGACATGAATGTTAAAGTTCAGCTTTTCAGAAGATCACAATTTGTAATGTGGAGGTTCTGCAGGACAGAACGCAGTTTTGCCAGGACGCTGTTCTTACATTGTGCTTCTGCACCTTTCTCACTTGCCGTCTCACTGTCAGGACAGCATCCCACTACTCTGACTTGACTCCATGCCTGTCCTAGTTTAACCTCCTGTATTTAAGCTACTCTATATCTAAGTTACCTTCATCTCCAAAGGGATTTTATCAGAAAAGACTCACAACACACAAAAAGAACCCACATTGCACAAAACTACTGAATCCCACCTCTTCTCACACAGTGCAACCTCACTTTTGCCATGAACAGTAATAGAAGCATAGAATACAAAGTTGGAAGGGACATCAGAGATCATCTGGTCCAACATTTCTAGGCAAAGCATGACCTAGGCTACATGTTCCAGCATGCTGCCCAGCCAAATCTTAAAAGTATTCAGTGTTGGGGAGATGAGGTCCCTCCTTTCAGGTCTTCTGTATCTCATTACCACTTGGCTTTGTAGGTAACTGGGTGTACCTATCTGAAATTACCATGTTTGAAAAATTGGCTCTAAGGGAAAAAATTTCAGCTCACAGTAATGTTTTCAGTGTCCATTTGGTGCATGAAAATTGTTAAGGGACATTTAAAATATCACTAGTGAAATCACAAAGATAGTGTATGAATAGTAAAATAGAAAGTCCCTTAATTAGATATTACATTAACAACTCTTAATAAACTTACATAAAGTTAGTCAATCAATACCATTCTCTCTCAGTATCCCCAGAGCAATTAAAATTCAGCACTCTGCAAGATCCATTTAATGATTTGGCAAGGTCTCTTTTTGAGCCATAAGCACAGTATTAGTATCAAAACATTCTACAGGAGCTTATATACATCATACAAGATTCCTACAGCACCAGGTGTGCAGGTCCTTCAAATAAAATGACTTACCAAAAGTTGCATCTATTAGATCTCAGATGGTAATCGGAGGTACAACCAGCAGCTTTAAAGTCACTCTATGTAAGTGACATAATGTGAACTAGATTATTAGAATGTCCATCAACTGCATGTTCAGTATGATGATGAAGATGTTGCAAGAAGTGTGGTTGTGAAAGCTAAAATAAACATGGCTTTCTTTGCATGCAGATACATTTTCAGAGGTCACAAGACTGCAACATGTCCTTTTTCAATTCTTGACTGAAAGGACAAAATAATTCAAACATGCTTATTTTTATCTGTCCCTCCAGCAGCTGCTGTATGCGTACAGCAATTACTTTCCAACATTAAAGTGCTTAAAGCAGAATTCATCAGTACACACTGGTCCTTTTTAAAGCAGGTTTGAAGATAAAAAGTTCATGAAATTAGTGTAAAGCCATAATTAAAAACAAACTCAAAGGCTCAAGTAGTTTTAGGAAAACAATTTTTAACAACCATATTCTTGACAGGATGTGTGCATGTGTGTAGTCCTTTGATGTGACTGGATGATTATATTTTGGAATTCTGTTTACACTCATTTACAGCCCATTAAAAGAAGTACTCAGCAATTATTTAAAAAAATGTAGGCTTTATGTGAAGAACACCTTATCTGTCAGTTCAGCTTACAGGAAGCCTGTGAAGTTCTATGGTGGTCAGTGATGAAGGAACAGTTTTCTAGCAGCCAAAAGATGTAATGGGAAAGGAAGCCCCAACTTAATCTTTACAAAAATGTGCTCCTCACCCTCAGGAGGCCAGAACTACCAGGAAATCTGGTCCCTAATAAAATAAATTGAAAAACAGAGAAGGGCTTGACATACAAAATCATTCCTTTACCTGCCAGTGGGGAAGATGCTGGATGCATAATTAGTATTTTCCATGCCCCAGTGCCACTTCAGCTCCTTCATTTCCTGCGTAGGGAAGGAATAGTGCCATGGTTATGAAGAGCATTTATTTACCAGTGAGTACAATGACTCTGAACTGAAAAATCAAGGTAGGGACTTAGTGATAGTTTGACTTCCTCCATAGTAATATACAGGGTTTATTTGGTTTAGGCTTGTTGTTGGGTTTTCTTTTGTCTTTAAACAACATAGTTCATGGTATCTGAGTGCTTTCTACAGCTCTGAGGGTCTGCATTATTAAAGACTGAGGTCTGAGGAGAATGTATTGAGGTCCAGAATCTAATGGCTTCTAGAGGCCAGGGAATAAAAAGTCACTGGCTATTTCCTAGCAATAAATCATCCTAAAATATTTCAGCATTTAGTGTAACCTCAAGAGATAAGCACAAATGGTGATTTGTTGATGCCTGACCCAAGATACAAGCCACAGAAAGTATTTCAGAACTTTTGGTTCTGCAAAAGAAGATGATAAAATTATCTAAAGAATCACACATAATGATTTTGCGCTTTGCCAGGCTCATCTGAGTAGTGTTTTCATAACGACAGCATTTTCCAAAGGGGCTGTTGTCCTAGTTCTAGAATTAACTGAAAAATTACTTCCTTTTGTCTAATGTCTATAGCCTAATTTAAATAGGAACGCACTTCACATGTATGAGTTGGGAACAAAAAACAGTTGAAAGCAGATCCAACAGTATTAAGACAGTGAGTCTATGGGAAAACTAGAAATTGACTTATAGCTTTGAAATGACTGGAAAACTGTTGTCTTGCAAACAGACATGCCATCCGAATTGTCACTGTAAGGGTTGGTCTTGCTGGACTCAGAGCTCTGTCCCTTTAACTGATTCATACTCACAACGACCCATGGGTCTAGCTTCTATTGTTTCATCTGTACCATATACATTTAATCCCTTGAGCACTCAGTCCACTCTGTATGATCCAGCAAAAGCACTGTGATTTTTTTAGCTTTGAAGCCACCTTTTTTTCAGCAATACATGGTTTATTTCTAGGAAATAAGAGTTCCTTAGGATCCAACACATGAAACCAAAGAAGATAGTTTAAATAACAAAGATCTAAGATTGCTGTGCACAGAGCTATAATTCCTTCATAAGAGCTGCAGTATAAAAAACAGTATATTGCAGTTTGATATGTGCACAGTCATAAAAAATAAACCACTGACCATATCTTTAATTGCATTTGAATCACTCTAACAGAGATATAAATTAAAACACCTTTTGGAAACTCCCTAGAATGACAGAACCTTTTTCTCCCTGTTTCAATTAAAAGTACAATCAATCTCTGCTATGAATCTTTGTGTTTTTCCTAGCTTTATTCAACTTAAAAAAGATGGCCATTTAACTTCAGAAAAAAATCCTGTTATTTGCCACTTCCATTTAAAACCAGTGCTTTAGAACAAGGATGTTTTCCTCTGGTTTCTTGCGATCAGTGTCTAGTTTAACAGACCCAAGGTCTCCACTGAGATCATGAAAGTATTAGGTAAGAATGCTAACACCATGTGAGTGGGTTAGCGAACAAGCCATACAAGCAGTAATAATTTATATGACCTTCTCTTCAGCTCATACTATTAGCTCAGTTCTCACCCTTCACTCTCTTCTCTGCAGGGACTTCAGAAGTTATTCATCTCCTACAAGTTAGAAAAAAACCTTGAGCTTTATTCAAATACATCAGGGGATCTGTGAAAGTTTGTCACAGATCATGTGTTGATGTAGGCACTGTTACGTAGAGGGTACATTATTGATAAAAGCTAAATATTTCATCTTTCTTCACAGTCTCTAAACAAAACTGGCATTTACTTACCAGGGGGCTGAAAGTTCAGCCTTTTCAATATTATAACAAGGAAACATGCTGGTAATTTCTCTCTGAAGCAAACAGATACAATGGCCTTTCTGCAGCTGTAGCAGAGGTAAGTCACAATGTTCACTCCCTTCCGAAACAGGTCTGGAAAATCAACAGGGTGCCGCAGGAGTTGTGCCTTGCGGCACGCTTCTCACACAAACCAGGTACACCCAAGAGGGAGGAGGGACAGTTTCAATTCTATCAATCTTATAGGCCAAGTCCAACCCATGCTATTAACTGCAGGCAGGTGTTTCTGAGTGTGTTTGTGCTTTAATTATTCATAACATCAACTTCATATTTTATGGATTATTCTGCATCAGTTCTGGTACTTGCCTCATGCATTATGCATGCACCTGAATCTGCTCTGATGGTAGGCAGAGAAGATACAAAGCATGTCTCACTTGTATGCTTCTGATTGGAAAAGAGCATTTCTAACCCTAAGCCTGAATTGAATCCCAAATATGTCCTCCATTGTCCCACAGCTGCATATCCTCCAATGAATAGAAAGTGGAATCTTTTTCTTTTCCCTCATTCGGTCTCCTAATTTTGCTTTCTGGCTAGTGTCAGCTTATAACAAAACTATTTCCTATAAAAAATGCACTTTTTCCAGAGTGCTAGTTCACAAGTACCATCACAGCAAAGAGCTCTTTAAAAATAATATCTCTGAATGAACCAAAGCCATCAAGTCTAAAGTCTCAAATCACACACATTTCATAGTACATTGCTGGTTTACACTAACAGGCATCAGAGAAGACAAGGGAATACATTGCTTTGATCATGCTAATGCAGCTTACTGTTTAAAAGATGAGACAAATTATTCATAAGTTTGAGTAAAAATACAAATGAAAGTTATTGGAGTTTTTTAATTACTAATTAGTACACCCTGAGTTAGTGACTCTCCATTCCTTTCTTCTCCTTTTCAATGTCACTAGAGGACAGACCTTCTTTCCATAGGACCCCAACTGTTCAAAACTCAAAGACATTTTTCAAAACTGTCCTAGTCAAGGAGGAAATGATTTTGTAGAATCATAGAATAGTTAGGGTTAGAAAGGACCTTAAGATCATCTAGTTCCAGCCCTCTGCCATGGGCATGGACACCTCACACTAAACCATGCTAACCAAGCCTCTGTCCAACCTGACCCTGAGTACAGCCAGGGATGGAGCATTCACAACTTCCCTGGGCAACCCATTCCGGTGCCTCACCACCCTAACAGTAAAGAATTTCTCCATTATATCCAATCTAAACCTCCTCTGTTTAAGTTTGAACCCGTTACCCCTTGTCCTATCACTACAGGCCCTAATAAAGAGTCCCTCTCCAGCATCCTTGTAGGCCCCCTTCAGATACTGGAAGGCTGCTATGAGGTCTCCACGCAGCCTTCTCTTCTCCAGGCTGAACAGACCCAACTTTCTCTGCCTGTCTTCATATGGGAGATGCTCCAGTCCCCTGATCATCCTCGTGGGCTCCTCTGGACTTGTTCCAACAGCTCCATGTCCTTTTTATGTTGAGGACACCAGAACTGCACACAATGCTCCAGGTGAGTTCTCACAAGAGCAGAGTAGAGGGGCAGGATTGCCTCCTTCAATCTGCTGGTCACGCTCCTTTGGATGCAGCCCAGGATACAGTTGGCTTTCTGGGCTGCGAGTGCACACTGAAGCCAGCTCATTACCATTTTCTCGTTGACTTCTGTACCATTTCATAGTACAAGGAACACAGAGGTTGGATGGGGGAGACACTGGTGTAGAGGGACAAGGGCTGGCACTGCTCCTGCTCAGGGAATGGCCATGCCACCTCCACTCACTTGCCTCCAGGAAATGGGTCTAATCTTCACCAGCCCAGTCCCTCACAGGAGGTCTTTTTCCTTGAAAGCTCATTTTTCAGGAAAATTGCCAAAATAGTTCAAGAAAGGACAATCCAGGAAAGATTCTTCAATGACACAGAAATATTTTAAGAAAAATATAGCAAGATTATGTAAATAGATTTAAATCACAGCCTTCTGCATTCTTGATAATTGTTTTGCCTCCTACACCAACAGCACTGAGTTATGAGCATGGAAAAGAGCCTCAAGCTAATTATAACCAACCAATATCAGCTTTTGGTCCAAACAGGCACTAGTCAGCATCCTGCATTCAAAATACTATGGGTATTCAACATGGAGAGAGCACTGTTTGGTTTGGAGAGTTAGTCTTCCCTATTGCCTTCAGCAGGACTGTTAGCTGCCTACATTAAGGTGCCCAGTGGTCTCCAGACAGAGACCTTGAAGATAATCTAGCTGTTACATGTCTGTAAAACATAAGGAGATCATGTCACCCAGCAAGTTTCAGGCCCTATTTTTAATCCTGTTAAAATAAATTAACCTTACCTGTATTCTCTATTCATGCCCCCCTATTTATCAAATGGAAATGTAACTCCATGTGGTTTCATCAAATGATTAATTTTTAGTTTGCTAATGTATTTAGTCTTGCTCTGAATGTAGCAGTAGTTTGCACCATCCTCCACCATAGACAGCAGCTCTCTTACAGTTTAAGCTTACTATCACAACACCATGAGAGGCAACCTGCCCTTCAGCCTTCCAAAGCAACCATGGTCTTCTCTTAGTGAACTACTTCACTATTTTTTCCAATCCTGTATCATGCAGTGTTTAGATATTCCTACCATACCAGTTTTGACTTTGGGCAGCCAGCTCCTATTTTCAGCTGTAAGCTTCCCTCCTGTCACTTTGGACCTATCACATACACAAACAGCCACCTTAGCATGTGGAGGAGGTCCATTGTACATACAGTTTGATAGAGACTTCACCACTTTGACAGGCCTGCTCTAAAACACATCCACACCTTTTCAGAAAATGTTTGAGAAGAACTGGGCAGATTTATACATAAAATCAAAGGTAAGCACATAGAAACATGGAATGGTTTGAGCTGGAAAGACCTTAACATCATCCAGTTCCAACCCCCTGCCATGGGCAGAAACACGTTCAACTAGACCAGGATGCTCAAGGCCTGTCCAGCCTGGCCTTGAACACTGACAGAGACAGAGAATTTACCACTTCTCTGGGCAACCTGTTCCAGTGCCTCACCATCCTCACAGTAAAGAACTTCTTCCTTATATCTAACATGAACTTCCCCTGTTTAAGTTTAAACCCATTACCCCTTGTCCTATTGCTACAGTCCCTGAGGAAGAGTCCCTCTCCAGCACCCTTTTAGGCCCCTTTGGATATTGGAAGGCTTCTCTTCTTCAGGTTAAACAGCTCAAATTTTGATACATTTCAGTCTTGTGCATAGTAGGTTTTGACAATTGTGTGCAAGAAAGACTTTTAAGTAGGGGAAAATTTTTTAAGCAGAACATTTTAGGGAGAACATGACCTATTCTAGAAGGCAAAATCTAGGATCCTACCAAATAAACCTTCTCCCAGAATACATGAATTGGATATTTTCTCCCCTAATTTTCTCCTAGCTGAGAAAAGTGCTATGTGCCAGCAGACAACTAAGAATTATGTTGACGAAAGTGACACCTATGGAAACAACTTTTGCTATATTGCATCTCCTAGCTAAACCTGAATAGTTCCCATAACACACAGAAAAAGAAAGTAAGAAGAGCAACTGAGCCTTTGTAGAAAAACAAACACTTTTCTTTTGGAACTGCATCTCCCCAGTGATTGCTCATGGCCAGCTTCAGCAGATTACTCAGGTACACAAGCTTCTTAGCCATTCAGCAATGGTTTCATAAGTTCCTATTAATTCTTACTAACCTGCCCAAAAGAAACTCTTCAATAAAAAGGAGGTAGTTCAGGAGAAGTGCTGTGGCTCATTTTCAAAAGGTCATATTGATATATTTTTTATAGGATTGCTAACATGCAGGAAAAGCTTATGCTTGACTTCTTTCTTTTCTACAACCATCTTATTTCCTCAGTCCCTCATTAGACAGTAGATTTTCATTTATATAATTGCATGAGGTAACAATGGTATCTGCAGCACTCATTATGTCATTCTAATTAGCTAGCCAAATGTTCCAAACATTTGTTAAATTAATTAGTATATTTTTAGGTTTGAGCTGTTTACTCATTACCATGCAAAAGTTTCTATAGTGTGAATTTCCAAAGCAGATTGAAGTGAATGAAAAGACTCTCATAGAGCTCAGTAAGTTTGGAGTGGATTATTTTATACAACATATCACAAGTATCAGAGACCTGCCTTTCTAGATAAGATGAACCAGTTCCCAGCCCTTCTGTATATAACTAAGATAAGGCAAGGATTAAGCATCCTACATATAGAGCACTTTTTATCTCTCAAGTGCTTTGCAGGCACTAACCACATAATCATTACATATTGATATTTGCATGATTAATACTTTCTTTTTACATTATATGTGAAGAAAGATAGAAATGTTGAGAGAAGTAATCTGCCTTGGAAGCAAACCATGAATTTGTGCATAGTAACTCTGAAATTTGTTGTTTCAGATATGTTCCTATTAAAAATCTGGCAGCTTTAGAAACAGAGAGGTGAATGTAGTGATCCTGGTGCAATATCCTCAACTTCACATTACCCTGTATCAATAATTTGGCTGAAAATAAAACATTATACCGAGAAGGCCTATTTCCCACACCAAGCATTCTTTGAGGATTTATGCAGCAATGACTGATGGACATCATGTCAGCATCCTGCTTTGGGGATTTTATGATCCCTATCTGCATCACATCTGTAACATTTCCTTTTGTACAGTAAATTGTTCTCCTTTGAATAACTGTCAATGAGACATTTTTCCTTTCTCTAAGCTTACATATTTCTTGCATGTTCTATTTTGCAACTTTGTACATAATATGTTTTTTAGTCCATTGCTTATAGAGGCAGAAAAAATACATATATCAATATACATTCTTCACTTGACTAGTAAGTTGCTTCCTTGTTACTTAAAAGAGAAACATGTAGCTGCTCCAAGTAGGCAAATTATAAAAAGCAGATCCTCAGTTGTTAGAATTCAGTACAACTCTGCCAGAGTTAACCCACTTGCCACAGCTGAGGATAGGGGCCCAGAGGGTGTCCTTGTTATTTATTTCTCTATTACACACATCTTTGCTAGGTCAGAAAGTTCCTGGTTTTCATTAATGCAGTTCCTGCAGGAGTTACACAGAAACCCAGGAAGATTCTTTCTAATCTAGTTGACCTGCTTTATCCAGTTTCTTTCTCCTCCTAATATTCCTCCCAAGACTCTGCATAGAAGAGCCCGTTTCAGCTACTCACCACTTGAAGAGAAGCAACTGACAGGATTATTTTTTTTAATTATTTTAGTTTTCAGAACTCCTTGGAAAGATTGTTAATTGTGAAATACAAGCGATTGTGCTGGCATTTTTAGTACTTGGCCACAAAGAAAATTGTTCCCTCTTCTCAATGACTTTATAGTAGATTCTGAAAGTAGTAAGAACTACAGAATGCAGGAACACAAATTAAAATTATAAATTTAAAGCTTATTTAAATGCTAGGACATTGAGTGCTCCCATCAGAAGTGACTAGGAGTTTTTGCAACACACAACCTGCAAATAGGTTGAGTAAACCTACTTTACCCAACCCAGAGATTGCTCTTCCCTGGGAAAGCTTGGAGGTGTTTGGCTTAGCTGTGGGGGTGCATATATGGCAAGCCACAACTCCCAGGAGGCCCTACAGCATGAGGAACTCTTGTCACAACGCTATAAAGATGCCTTTTACTTTATTTCTAACATGAACACACTAGCTCCCAGTTTTGTGCACCATCCCTAAATATACACTCCATATTCTGGATGGAGGTAATAGGTGCATTTTTATGATTATGATAAGCCATTAAAATGTAGCACAGCTAGTAGAAAGCTAGACACAGCCAATAAAATAATCCAAGAAAGAGATGGTAGCCAAGATATACTAGCTCTATGACATCCTGTTCTTTAAATACCCTCTGAAGTAAAATTCTTACATATTTTTGCTTTCTGTCTTAGCTTCGCAGGATTGCAACTGGCTTATGAGCAAGCTACAGGCTTCCACATGCTGTTGGAGAGGTGTTAGTTGGTGTAAACAGCAGGGCAATAACAGAAGAGCAATAACAAAAGCCTTTGATCTGTGCAGTAAGGAGGCATACAGACATAAGTAAGACATACTTTCCAGCAAGTAGAAAGTTCAGTGAGTACACTCCTGGTTCTCCAAGCACTACAGGTTAGAAACTAGAGCTCAAGATTTATCCCAAATCAGAATAGAAATTGAAAATTAAAATGGCTTATAAACACTGAACAGTTGCACAAAATGAACTTGGGACTACATTGGAAAAGCAGCCCAGATATATAATATTCTTTGAGACATACAACAAAGGAATAGCCAGTCTCCACTGACTCTTAAGTCAGTGCAGACTTTTGGATGCATTCTCTCTACTTGTGGCTTTTCAGGACAACAGAAGATACGTAATGATTTTTTTAGATTTACATGTTAGCTTTAAGTAGTACACAGATTTTTCAATCTCTACCATTATACATGGAAAGGCTACCCTGATGTCCTGGGTTTAGCAGTAGCAGCCAATTTTAATCCTTCTTAGTAGCTGATGCAGTTTTTATGTTTTGACTCTCCCTGGAACATATCTGATAATACCAGTGGCTTTAGTTGTCACTAAGTAATGTTTATTCTGACCAAGGACTTTCTGAGTCTCATGCTCTGCCAGGGAGGAGGGGAGGCCAGGGGGAAGCAGGGACAGGACACCAGACCCAAGGTAGCCAAAGAGGTATTCCATACCATAGCACATCATGCCCGGGGAGGTAAAGGGGAGTTACCCAGAAGGGCACACACTTCCCGGTCGAACTCATTTTTGGTGGGTGGTATTGTACTCTCTTCCCTTGTTATATTCTTATCGTTATTATTATTGGTGGTAGCAGCAGTGATTTGTGTTATACCTTAGTTACTGGGCTGCTCTTATCTCAACCTATGGGAGTTGCATTCCTTCGATTCTTCTCCCCATCCCTCCTGGGAGCAGGGAGGAAAGAAGAGGGAGGAAACAAAGGGAGGGGGTAGAGTAGAAACTGGGTTTAAACCACAACAATTCTTTTTGGCTCCCAACGTGGGGCATAAAGGGTTGAGATAATGACAGATCTGACCAGATTAATAGTCACTCATCACAATGCTGATTTATTGGCTCTCAAAGTTTTTCCTCTTGGCCTCACAGTCTCAGGATATCATACCTTACTTATAGCCGGTATTTGCTGTGTTAGTGGTTTGGTTTTTTTTTTGGGGGGGGGGGCTTGGGCTAAGGTTTTTGTCTCTTTGCACTTTTTGATAATGACTTTTAATAAAATANCCCAACGTGGGGCATAAAGGGTTGAGATAATGACAGATCTGACCAGATTAATAGTCACTCATCACAATGCTGATTTATTGGCTCTCAAAGTTTTTCCTCTTGGCCTCACAGTCTCAGGATATCATACCTTACTTATAGCCGGTATTTGCTGTGTTAGTGGTTTGGTTTTTTTTTTGGGGGGGGGGGCTTGGACTAAGGTTTTTGTCTCATTGCACTTTTTGATAATGACTTGTAATACAATAGAATCATTGATCATGAAACTGATCTGGTTTATGTTCCCAGTGTGGTCACCACCTTTATACTTTGGGAGGTATATAATTAGAGTGCTTGGCAATTGCACCTCTTTTTTCTCCTTCTTGGGTGGTCAACCTGTGAAGGAGACATTCTTTTACCCTCCCAGTCCTCCCCCCAGACTGTTTACAGCATTGTTTGAGAGTTTTGGGGTTTTTGAATGGCCTTTTAATACTGTTGAGACTTGTCTGCTGATTGTGATGGGGATCACAATGTTGGCACGCATTCAGGACATGTTTTGCCCACGATCATTTTGTCTGATCTCAAGAGTTAAGCAGAGTCAGATTTGGGCCTTCTCTGGGGTTAGACAATGATATAGGAGGACCAGGAGATTTTCCCTGAGGCTGGACACCCATGAGTGGCTGGGTGTATGGGATAGTATGGGCAAGCATCTAGGTCAGTGGGCCCCTCCAGTACTTTGGAGTTTCACCACTGAACAAGTGCAAAATCCAGAAAAATTAGTGAAACACTTAAATGAGGTATATTGTCAGTCTGGGCATACCAGAGATGGACAAATCATGGCAACGTGCTGGGGCTTGGCCTACGCTTACAGGGCCTTCAAAAGGAAAAAAATATCCCTGTATCTGAAGGCAAAGCAACCAACAATGCAGCTACTCCAGCTCCAAGCACAGCAGCTACACCACCCCCAGCAACAAGTACAGCTGCTACTCAAACCACAGTGATAATCACTGCAGCTAAACCCAGCACACCTGAGCAAAGGCTATTATCTGTAGCAATGTGATTGGGTTTGTGATGATGCCCATTGGGAACTGGCCTAAATTTTGTTTATAAACACTCATACCAGTTTTGCATTTGATAAGGAGATTTCTAAATGCATACCAACATCCCAACAATGACAAGCTACTTATATATCCAAGGAGTTCTGAAGGGCACAGAGCAGCATTTCTCTACTTGCAACCACCACCAGCACTATCCAAACAACTATTATTATCATTCTTATTCAGTCACAGCATCAATTCCCCCCAAAAAACATATGCCATTATAGCTTGTTACATTCTTGGCACCACTAGATTGTTCTGATGTTATTTTTGGCCTGATAAAAAGGGCCAAGGACAGCTGTAGGACAACCCGGATCTTTCTGATATTGGTGACAGGACACCAGACTGCTGGAATGTAAGACAGAAGAAGATTCCCACAAGCAAAGAGCAGAAATTGAAAAAGAACAGAAAAGCCCACCCTATTTTATACTCTGGGGATTTTTGGCAAGACCAGTGTAATCAGATATGTATATTAGAGTGTAACAGTCTAATAAAAATAAACAACCTGTAAGATTTCTGTATAGGAGTTAGGACAGTGTCATTCATGCTCTTGGGAAGACTAATCAGCATCATGTTCAAGCTGTTAAGCTGTAAAGTGCTGCAGCAAGCAAAGGGTTAGTAGGACCCTGGTCACCATGTGTTCAGGTTGAAAGAGCCTGTAAAAAGAACGTTAATCTGTTTATAAGGGGAAACTGTGCTCTGAAAATCTTCACTGAGAGTGATGTTAGAAGAATAAGTTTATTCTTTAAATCTTTGTGGGGCTTAGTGATATTTTTGGGTTTAGTGGACAGCAAGCAAGCAAGCAAACTTTGAGGAGAGGGCTTTGGGAAGTCTGGCTTGAAGCACAATTTTCCTTCCCTGAGAAACATGTGAGAGGAGCAAGTTTGTGAACCCTGGTGTTCAACCATTCCTTTATGTCCCTAAATAAGGCATTTCCTCAGAACCCTGCACAAGTCAAGACTGCTGAACATATTTTATTAGCCCATCTCAGATATACAGGGCATAGAAATCATCCCTAGACCTCATAGACTTCAGAGGGCAATAGATAGCAAGACAAGAAAGACAATAAGACTACAAAGCTTAGCTGCTTGAGGAATATTATCTAAAATAAGCCTTATGTCAATGCCAACAAACTCTACTTAAAATCCAGTTCTAAACTTCCCAAGAGTTGTTTTGATCTACAGTAATTAGCATTCATTCATTAAAATTCATTATTTACAAATATGCATGTTATGAAAGCAAGAAAGTTGTGCATATCAATGGAAAATGTTTCATTATAGAAGAGAGTTTGTATTGGTTATCTACATTTGACCTCGTATTATGATTTTCTCCTGTTATCTTGTTTAAGCATAGTGTTCATTTAATTTTTATAGCACACTATCTAATCAGACACCACAGCTGTGGGAATCTGTTCTATTGCTGCAGATTTACCCTGTGGCTCTCAACAAAGACTTGGAAATGCAATGCCAGGATTTGTTGTACCCAACCACTGTTTGACACAGTGGATACTCTTGTAACATGTGAACCTAATAGAGAGATTATATCAAAGAGATTCTTTATTTATTTATCTTTGGATCAAAACATAGCTTTGGGGCCCAAATATTTTTAATTATTCTTTTCATTCTGGTCATTACATTTAGGCCTCATATGAAGAAATTAAAACTGGATCATATTTTCTACCTTTCGATACCTCAAAAACAAACAAACAAAAAAACCACCCAAAACCAAACAAAACACCCTCATCCACAATTTTACTAGAAAAATATTGGTTGGGGAAATATATTTTATTTCCCTAAAACCATTAAAAACAATCAACATTTTTGCTATATCCAGTGATAATGTAAATTTCTTCAACACCCATTTATCTGGTTGCAACAGATGTGGTATTTTGCTTACTCTCTAAACAGTGTTTTAAACTGTTCCACAATCCTTTCACAATTTATAGACTTTAGATGCTGATTTTAAAAAAAGTATTTCCTTACAGCTTCTTTATATTGGGCCTCTACTACAGTGTTTACTGCTTCCTGAAAATAAAACAGTATCAAATAAAGGTGAGATAAAACCCTAATATTTAACATAAACTGACCTGAGATTAATACCCCTGGCTGTAGACATAGTAAAACAGTACATCGTTAGAACCTCATTTTGAAGAACTTTGGTGTTTAATCTTTAAATCTCAGTAAAATAAATTATGTTTCTATATGCCAAAGCAATTATCCCTTCAAAAGAAGGTGCTTTCACACAGGCTCAAGTGTAACAGTGGTAGGCTTTTCATATTTTTCATACAGTTGGAATCATTTATTTTAGCAACTATTCAACAGGAAAGAAACACTTCATGCTGCCATTTCCAACATCCTTAAAGTATTATTTTTAAAACCACCTAAAGAATTCAAAAGCGGGGGCACAATTCTCTGTTGATTACATTTTATAAGTTGTTATAAATTTTTTATAGAAAGGAATTGCTCGCTATTAAATACTCCAGGGTTTTAAAGTTATTTCTATAGAGCTATTTTTAATTTATACACACATACACACAAAAATAGCTATATTAAAGGACGTAGCAAAGTCACCCAATTGAAAGTTAGCACATGCCAGAATTAGAGAGGCCCAAGAAATCTTCCCTCTATCTGTTTCTATGTGCAACTTCTGTACTGCAAGTAGCACCACAAACACAGGATGCCGTTGTAGAGTTTGAGATTGGATCAGAAAAACTGGGGGAAAAACTAAGGCTCAGTGAGCAACCATAAATGTAGCAATTTCTAACTTTTGAGGGCATGATGACAAATCCATTTCCTCTCAATTTACAACACTGTGATTATTTTCTTTTATAAGTTAATAAACAATTTGATCATACCGTTACAGTTCCATTTCCTTCACTTCATTTGCCCACACTGCCACTGGAGGACCTCGCACGTGCCAGGCTGGTGGGGACATGTGCACAGGGACAGGAAGCATATGGGTGGGATGAGAGCCCAGCACATGCCTCTCAAGCTAGGATTGCTCTTCAGTTCTGCACTGTGTGCTTTATGCAGCATGTAGTGTTCCTGCTGCCACTTTGGCTAAATTAAGTTTTAGTTCTTCAGAGTGTTTCATATTCATATATTAATTAGACCAGATACAATAATTTTCTTGGGGAAAATAAGAATATGGGAGAGAAATTGCAGCATGTAATAGTTTATAATCCAGTTAACTAGCATGCAAGGGAGAAGGAACTGTGGTTTTTCTGCAAACCCAGGGGCTTCCAGTTAAATATCAAACATGAAAGTCAAAGACATTAGACATAGTTTATAAAAATTTTAAAGAGTCTTCACTACTGGAAAATGGCTGGGCAACCTCTGTCATCAGGATGTTTTCTGCAGGTATTAACTTCACTCCAAAAATTTCTGAGCAAGTTTCCTCATTCCACACCAACTGTTCCATGCTCTTGCAGAAAAACAGAGAAAGCCCAGACTGTAAAACTCAACTACATGAGAGCCATCTCCATCTGAATTCCCCCACATGCAGAGCATGCCAATACCTGGCACAGCAGTCAGGTTGCGATTAACATGTACCCATGATTGCAACAAGATCAAAATCAACATGAAAGAAAACCTAATTCAGCTACACAGAGTTGAATCCTTAGCAAAGTGCCTTATATACTCCACACCAAGGAAGAGCACAGTGCAGTCTGGAGAAAAGAGGAATCAGACACTTAATTTAATGAACAGGGATATGTGTAAGAATAATATGCCAAAAAATAGCCTTCTTCACCTCTTTTTCCCTCCCTCTTTCCTCTAGTTTTGTCTTTGCTGTTTTAATTTATGGTGTTCTACAGAAGACAAAAGCCCAGAACTCAGTACACTGGCATTATACCTGGAAAGGTGACATATTGCACATATATTTTCATATATTTTCAAAAATATCTGTGTGGTGGGTTTTTTGCATGAATTACAGTACGTGTTTGGCAGAACACCCCTCCTTTTATCCTCGGCAACTACACAAGGACATTCTGCCTTCAGTTCCTGCTGAAACTTCCCACAGAAAGAGCCTCCTTCAGAAATTTATCCCTTGCTCAGAGCAGCTCTGAACTATTCTTGTAACTGTCAGCAAGAGCTTGAAAAGAAGCAGTGGGAATGTGCTATTTTATAATAGATTGGGACCCGATGTGAAACTAAAAGCAAGTAAGGATTTCACAGTATGGTTCAAATCACAGGCAGAGCCAACAAACAATATAGTCCATGGATACAGAAGTATCTTATCCTTCTTCCTAATCCACCTTGATATGCTAGCATGAAAAAAGGCCTTTCTTAAATAATGGCTGTATTTTCATCTCCACATAAAAGATTTTTAAGCAAGTGAAGTAAAATCCACCTGGACTTGAAAATGAATCTAACTGTGCAATTTTTTTCATAGCTCTGTACTTGTCCTACCTGCACACAAGTTATCTGAACATCTGCCAGCCTTCATCAAAAGACATTGTGCTTTAGGGCAGCTTTGTGAGCTTGTTTGAGTGTGGTGCTAAAACTTCACTGCACCCTCCTGGACTCCACCTCAGAGCTGGCCAAGCTGCGCCATATCTCAGTGAGATGCTGCAAGCAGGCTGAACACTCCTTACACAGATGCTCAGTTGAGGACTCCTGGGAAGGTGTGAAATGCTCATTTATTCAACACAGTAATTCAGAACTTACATTTTATACCAGCCATTTTGATGTAGTAAGTACAAAAAGTCAGTCAAAAATCCCTCACTGAACATGGGGATTTATGAAATTCTAATACTCAAGTTTCTGTTTGAATGTCTGGAAACATTCTCCTGGAAAAAAAGGTTATCTACATTTTAATTTGTTAAGTCCTCCTTCAGTTTGCACTTCAGATGCTAAAGAACAATATACATCCCTCTACATTTCACTTAAGAGCCAAGATCAATATTGTTAAGGGTATTGACCTCTAATTTGATGGTGAAACTGAAGACTGTCACTAAGGTACTGAAAGGAGAAAACAAAGCTAGTGTTGTAATAGGTTTAATGCAGACTTAGCAGAGTGTAAATTTAAGTCTATGTAATTCCAATGGCTTTTTCCCCAGTGTCCAAGATTTTTATCCGTAAATGCATACGATTTTAAAATTCTTGTATAAAGCTATTAAGACCTAGTGCAGTTTCCTTTGTCAGGCTTAGCCTTATGTACCACTGAGTTGTAGATAGAAGACACAGCAGGTAAAAATACTGCTTGTGTCTCCTCAGCTATCCAACAAGACATTTTTTCTCCTAACCACTGGAATTATTCTTCAAAAACAGCCTACAAGCTGGTAGGTTCAAGTTTTTGCAAATATGAAAGTGTCTTTTCATTGATGGCAAATATTGCCACCAGGGTGAGTCTGTTTGCGATCAGACAGTGCAGGCCTCAGCAGATATATCCTGAAGGTAAGAGAAGGATGGCCAATGACTTACAGCAATGCTACATCCCACCCTTTACAAGTAATAATGAAGAAGGTGGCTGCAGATTGTAGGACAGCAATCTGCAAGGCTTGGATGCTCCTATAGCTTGAGCACTAGTGGAGAGAGCTCAGTGTATGCTCCTGAAGCTCCAAACCCTATCAGACTCATCCTATCCTAAAATCAGGCTTTCACTCTCAGGTTTTTTTCATTCCACAGTCCCTTCTCAGGTAAGGAGCCCAGTTTGAATGACAGGCATCTTCACGAGAAACTACCTTCCTGCTTGTTTGCCCTTCAGAGACCTCTGTACAAACCTGGGAAGGAGATGAGGAGTAGGAGGTTTTGAGTTAACATGTACACAAAGATAAAGCAAAGAGAATAATACTTTCCCATGTGAAGATGCTTCCCACTTGCTTGTACTGAATTTTAGCTGCCATTTATTTGCCTAGTCACTCAGTTTTATTTGCTGTACCCTCATATGCCAGGTCCTGTATCCTAGGGTCTCTATACCTGTTATAACTGTGAGTATACCACTGCATAACTTAAATCTCAGGGAAAAATATAATATGAAAAATAATAGTAAATTTTAAATTCTCTCTTCTGAGACCAGTTTTTCTAAGTGCACATGAGAATGATGGATAATACATAGGCTAACTTATACCTGCTGTATCCAATATCAAGATGAGAAGTGCTGAGGAATTAGCTCACAGCAAAAAATACTGACATCATAGTTACTCTAAATACTGATATTGGGACATCATAGTTACTCTATCAGTTCCATCTTGTTATACTTATTTACTGCACACTCTTTCTACTGCTTCATTTAATCTTCTGCATACTGATAGCTGTTTCTATAAACATTAAAGGTCAATACCAATTTTAAAAGCAGTATTGTATGAAACCAGACAAGTGAAATAAGGAAAACTTATTATGCACCCTTACAGCTCTGGATTTTAGACTGTTGGAAACACAAATGATTTATAATTTTATCACTAAAGCAGCACTTCTATATTCACTAGATATAACTATAAAGAACACTTTGTTGTTGCTTTTTTTCTGTTTCAGCACTGACAAAAAGAAGTGCTTAATAATACAAAATACAAACTGGTGCAAATACCACCTTCCCCCTTCCCCCAACCCCAGCATGCTCCTCTTTTGAAATGTGCTTGTACTGTACAGTTTGCAGTCTCTATTTTAACAGCATCATCCAAGTCTCTGAACACCCTGCCTTCCAGGAAGGAATATTTTTTCCTGAGTTGGCATGAAGTGTTTTTTTAGGAGAAGCCAGTACACAGCAAAGGGAAGAAGGAAAATTATGTCAACCCAACAAAACAACACAGATCACAACTTGTGTCTGAAGATCCCAAAGAGCTGAAAGACAGATTTCAAGTCTCTGTGTGTGCAGATGTATATATACACCTATTTATATGGATTTTCAGGCTTCCCTTCCTCCTGCTGAAAAAACTGTATTAAAATAACTACTGGCATGGAGCATCAGAAGTCAAATCAGTTATTACTAAGTGAATCAGGAGATGATCTTTGGTGAAGTATGAGAAACAAGTGCAACAACTGGGAAAAGTGACAGGGAGAGAGCCAGTCTGCCCTTCAGACTGCATTCATAGGGGGGTTATGTTTGAGGCTTTTTTATAACAGTGAACAATGAAAGCAGTCTTTGTTCATGGATTCACTGTGAATCTGGCCATGGAGACTTTTATATATAATTATCATTAAGCACCTTAGATCCATTATATATCTATATGTATAGATATATCAGTATATATATTAAGCACCTTCAATACATTATATATCCAGGAGGTAACCCCACAAATTTAAAGATCAGTGCTGAATCACTGAGGAAATGGATACTCATCCCTTCATATTCAGTCCTTTCTCCTTTCCAGTACATATATTGCTAATCATGTACATTTGGATAGCTTGTAGCTGAAAAAAGCTTCAAGATGAAACTACACATTTTGAAAATCTAAAGGAAATAAAAACAAATGTTCCAAAATGCATTGTGCTGACAGGTTATTATTATTTTTAATGGGAGGAATAAGAGAAAAAAGTACATTCTATATCAACTGTAGACTACAGCTCTATTAGGCAGCAACTATAGTTCTGAAAGATTTTAGAACAGGGCATAAGGATACTGAGGAGGACATATCGTTCATAAAAATGTGACAAAAATTAGTGTTTCTACAGCAACTTCCTCACTGTTCATGATAGATCATGACAGGTCAGAGTCACTAAAAACACATGCAGAGTTCAGAGTTCACCTTACATGAATCCAGTTTAAGATGGGCAATACAGTCCTCATTCCCAAGGAGATTTGTATTTCTTACTAGTATCCCTCTATCTAAAGCACTACTTGGTCTAGCACAGCCAAAACTAGTGTCCTACTTTTTTCTGAACACACCTTGATAAAAAAGCTGACTGGATGTGAACAAAACCTCCTCAGCAGCTGTGGACTGCAGAAGGCAACAAAGACTGATTTGACAGTGACCTGAAAAAAATGCTTTACAGCTTTTACGGACTTCATTGGGATCTGCCTGGCAGAGAGTAGAGACTCTCAGCAAGTACAGCCCTACTTTTTCCTCAACGCCCACATGAACATTTCTCTAGAGAGCATCTTCCAGGGACCTCATATGTCTGGCCTTGCTCATGAGGTGTGTCACATGAAGGGGCAGTAGGGCCATGGCAGTACCAACCCTCCCTGGCTTTGGCATGACAAGTTCCACAGATTCTCCAAGACCACTCTGCTGAAACTTCCAGCACCTTCAGTGTATTCAGTTCACAAGTTCAAAATACAAAGAATTCATACCAACATCCTGGTTCCAACTTGAGCAGCAATTTATTCAGACTGCTGGGGCACTGTAGGTTAATATTTCTAATAGAAAGATGGTATAGTTCAGCCCAAACTGTCCCTCCTTTCTAACACCTTCTTCACAAAGGCCCTCTTTGATCCGAATAACTTAATTTCCTCACCTGGAAAAATACAGGGAGTACTGACTTAAATCATCAGGGAATTACATCCTTCCGTCATCCTTCCATATGCCGTAAATGCAGCCAAAGCTGCTGGTGACATCATTTGAGAAATCAGTTGGTTCTGACAAAAGCATTTCTCCATTCACCTTCTGCAGCATGCAGAGTGCCTAATGGACATGAAGCAGAAGACTACTGGGTGGGGAAGAAACAAAACCTTTATCAAGGAAAGCAAAGCATATGGTAAAGTTCCATTTGAACTTTTCAGTGCTACATCTTCATTCCCTAGAGATTTTGCAGTATCTGACTTTCCATTTCAAGAGAGACACACACTACTTTTCATGGTATATTAACAGCCACTTTCACATTAGGCTTATTACCAATGCTTGTTATTCTTACCTAGCTTGCACAATATATGCTTATATACAAACAAATACAAGGAGCAGCCACATTTTGCAGTTACAGGTTTAATGAACTTAAAGGGATTTTTTTGTATAATGGGGAACATATGGCACTAAGAAAATAACTGCACCATTAAAACCATCCTATGCATAAGAAGAGCAGCAATTTTAACTCATTCTGACAATTTAAAATCCTATCAGATTATATATAATCAAAATGCCAATTTCAAGAATTTAATTGTTCAAAACATAAAGCAGACCTCATTCTCCTCTCATGGCAATTTTTACAGATGTAATTCCCATTACTTAATTGAAGTCACTCTTGATTTACGTTGATGTGAGTGAGAATTTGGCTCCATTGTTCCTAAAAGAAAAATTTCCTGACTGGGTGACACTCTGCTGTTACTGTTCACGCTAAGTACAGTCTATTAGCAACCTTGATGACTTCCATATGATTGACTCCTATTTCAAGCTTAAGATTCAAGTCTTAAAAACTGAAGCATTTGAATTTCAATAACAGCAACTAAATGCTGGGGCAGAAAGGCTCTAACAGATGCAGAATGTATTACCTGTATGTTTATATATTTGTGCATAGAACTAAATTACATGCTAGGGAACCAACATTCAGCTCTCCAATTGCATTCTCTGGTCTTGCAGGGCTCTTAAGCTCACTGTGGACTATGACAAAGAGCTTCTGCACTTCCAGGTCAGTGGAGACCTCTCTCAAACACATGCATTGTCACTTTTAGGACTGAATTAAAGAATCTCTTATCGCAGCTCTTGACACGCAAGCATTATCACAGCATTAAAATGAAACAGCTTTCTTTTTTATGACATGGCACACTATGAGTGTCTACATTTCCCAGAGCAGTGGAAAGTTCTCTGAAACATGCTTTTGTTTCCTGTAAAAAAAAAAAAAAAAAAGAAAAACCAAAAGCTAATTATCCCCCTTT
>NDXB01008629.1:40860-67899 GCA_002631895.1 Agapornis roseicollis
AAAAAAAAAAAAAAGGAAAACCAAAAGCTGATTATGCCTCTGTCATAAACAGTCAAGTAACCAAGTTCTATGTGGTAAGAGATACCAGCTGCTGTAGGCATTTTCAACAAGAGCTTCCTGAGAAGCAAAAAGGAAATGAGAGGCTTTGGCTGTGAGGGGAAATGCAGGGCTTTTAGTTGCAAGCTCTGTTGCTAAGAGGAACAAATGTTTCTGTCCATGACGCCAAGTGTGGAAAAGTTTGCAAAAATACAAAGCCTAAAATATCCTATTTAAGCCATTTGTGATGGTTCTAGAGTCACCTTTTGAGATTTCACTAGTTTCTAATTAAAAAATGTATCAAGAAGTACCTGATATATAACTAATGTGTCTTACTGACTGCTCCTAGCCCGAGAAGCTGCTTCTTTTGCCCCATTTGTAAGGATTTCCACTGTCAGATGAGCCTAGAGCTCTAGAATCAGCCAAGACAAACCAGAGTACCCCACACAGGTAGTTAGGAAGATGGGAAGCCCACAGTAATTGAGGGAGAACTGGTGCACTACTGCATTTCCCTTTCTCCTCTCAAACATTTCCTTTAGGGAAGCTTCATGCTACTTTTGCTTTTCATCTTTCATAGGTAGAACACCAGACACGTTACATGCAGGAGAAAACTGCACTGAGACATATCATGCTTGATGTGTTGATGGTGTCATGGCATTAAATACCTAATTACTGTTGTTTACATCGGATTTGTTTGTCAAGAAAAAATGAAGGGCTACTGTTCTACTGAAGTAATAGTCCATTTAATAGCAGACAGTGGTGTCATTTTATTTTCTTTTTAAAGATATAGTAATATCTGCATCTGCCTGTACTAGCATAGAATTTGTAATTATTAAAACCCTTTATTCACACACACAGCTTCCACTGAAGTCATCAAGGGCAGAACGGTGTTCCAGGGACAGGTGGTATCCCAAAAGTTTTAACTTGAAAGCTTCTGCTTTTTGTTATGCTTCCTGATCTTCTAAAGGAGAAAACAAAACCCACAAACCTGGAAGAATGCAATAGAGACAACTAAGATGAATGACCTGGAAGTCCCTTAAGTCCCTCAGTTTATACTCTTATATAAATAAACGTGTCTTATATAAATAATCTGCTTTTTCTGGCTATCTTTTGTCATCCCCCACCCAGTCCCCACCAGCACTCTGGTTACAGCAAAATTCTCTTTTCGCATAATCAGTTTCCATTTTCATCAGAGTTGTACAAAGCCTGCAATATGTACCCTGTCTTCAAAATGCCAGGAACCAAAACCCAAAGGAGCCTTCAAACCCAAAGGAGCCTTCAAAACCAAAGGAGAATAGCTTCCTTTACCTGATGTGCACAGAGCCCTTTGGAGGGGCTCTGCAAAGCACAGCGTACATATGACTGTACTGTTTCTAGTGACAGGCTGGAGCACTAATATATGTGTATTTGTTCTTCCCTGTAATTCATTCTACTTTCAGCCCAGTTTTAGAGTGTATTTCTAGTTGATGAACAAAGGGTTAGACTACTAGGCTTTCTGCTCTTGTGAGCTAAATGTGTTTTTGCTGTGAACCCCAAGCTGACATTTGCCTACGTCATACAAATGCTATGTATCTGTCAAGATGGGCACCAGATTTTATTTTGATAGCTATGGCATTACTAGAACACTCTCAGCCAAAACTATGGGTGTCTGGCAGCTTGTTTCTCCTGTATCCAGTTCACAAAATCATCAGTTAGCACTTTCCCATAGATCTCAAACTTTGATAATGTTTCAAAAGCAGAAATACCAGATTTTGGGTAATCACTGAACTAGCACATAAGCAATTTTCTGGACTGTAAGGAAGGCACAGAGAGCATGCCACGAAACTGGAATGACCAGACAGGACTGGGACTGGTTTATCTGAGTCTCTCAGGTTATTTCTATGTGTTGAGCTGCATGCAGGTTAACTTAAGGTATTTCCTTAATCTAAGATATTTAACTTAAAACACTAATCCAGTAAATGGATTCCAGAAGTATAGGCACATAGGCTACACTGCCAAATTTCCCCAAATCAAAATTAGGAAGAAGAAAACACAGCTTTCTGTTATAAATTGCTCTTCAGACTTTTCACATTTTCACCTTTTTCCAAAAGGTTGGGAAGTTTCTAGTTAGAAGACCTAGAGCAAAGCATAAAAACTGTCACACTGAAGCCTTGAGATGATGCTGTTTTCCCTGCTTGAATCCTCTAGAAATGGAAAAACAGCAACTCTCCTTGTAATTTGTTACCATGCTTGTATGGTAATGGCAGGTTCTCCACTGAAGTGGATATCCTTTCATTATTTATGATGGCTAAAAATTGAATTTACTGTTTCTGAGTGAGATTTTAAGTGATTTAGAAGAAAGCAATGTCAGTTGGAAGCTAATTTTTAAAAATAGCAAAAATATCAGTCCTCCTCTTTAGTATCTTTCCCTATCCTGACAAATCCTTCAGTTATTTACATCAAAATACATTTAAATGGAAGAACTAAAATAATTTCTATTTTTCTGAATAGTCCTTTTCTTGTCTGAAAGTCCAAGCAGGGCTAAAGCCATGAGGGATCCAGGAATATGTATTCCCATATTTAGGAAGCTCAGTGCACTTGTGGTTTAGGTACATACGAGGACGGAACATGGGGCAGTAGTATGGCACTAACCCAAAGCAAACACATGTGCCAGTATTTGTGCAGTATTAATTACAGTAACAAGCCCATTTGCCCTGCATCAGAGGACACCAGCCTGTGCATTTTGAACTGCTTCTGCCCATGAGCAGCTCACAGGCAGTTCCTATGCCAGGGTACACCCCATGATGTCCGAGTGCAGCAGGGCTGTACTAACACAGGAGCTCCTGCTTTATGTTTTTCCACTGGAAAAGAAAACAACCCAGAGAGACTTACATTAGCAGGATCTCTTAAGAATTAGCTTTCTTAACCTTACACCTAACCTCATGTCACATGAAGCGGCTGGTGCCCACGTATGAGTTATCCCTCTATAAGTATTTCTGTTTCACCTAAGTATGTGAAATGCAGAGCTCTTCCTCTGCAGGTTACAGATACAGTCAAACCCATTTCACACCACATACCCTTGCCCAGGAATACAGCAATCATAAACCAAAAAAGCCAACCAGTGCTGACTCCTAACACCCAACACAAACAGATAAAAAAACCTCAGCAAGCTAAAGCTCGTGTCAGTTTAGTGTTGGTAAAGCAGATCAAATTCTTTTTGATTCAGTATCTCTAATCCAAGCCAGCAAGCACAGATGTCATCTAATACATCACTGAATCAGCCTTTGCAGTTCCTTTTCCAGGATGCTGACACATGGCACCCCAGGGAAGAGTCTAAAAGAAGTAACTGTAAACTTTAATATACTGCCATATTAAGTGGCATCTGTGCTCCTTGTCTGGGCTTGTTTATTTATTTATTTATAACTGCATTCTTACAGCATTGCATAACTCTGTGCTAAAGGAAATCCTTTTCTTTTAATCTAATTGAACCTAAATAGTAAAGCTGGACTTGAAATTGGTAAAATCTGGGCAATTTCAATATTAAAGCTGCTGTCTGTTTGTATTCCTACAGTTTGGTATCTGTTACTTGTTTACCTCTGAAAATTCAGTACTCACTTTTTCCCAGAATATTTTATTGGCACTGTCTGGCTCTGGTTGTTTCATGTCATGGATGCAGCACAGTTTAAAACTGAGAATTTGAAGAGATTTCTGGAGTCAAGGGCAACGGAGGAGTCTCAACAATAGTCTCAACTATTACCACTACTACTACCTTTTTCAACTCTAAATGATGTATCATTAAAGCAGAATATGTTTACAGGTCTTTAAAAGCAGTATTCAGAGCAGAAAACTTAGTCAAGGTATGCTTGGGAGTACAGCTATGGAAAGGTAATACATCTGCTACTTCCCCATTGCTCATTGTGCCTCTTCAGTGGAATTTAAGATAGGTGATGTGCATGAAGATCATAGTAGTGCTGCGGAGATTTTTGCTCTTATTCCTCTTAGGGAACAATTTAGAAACATTACAGTCTCTGCAACCTGAACAATACTAGAATATTCCTTGTCACCTGCAAAGTGTCTTTGTGCCCACAGTGCCCTTTGTGGTATTTCAAAATTCCACATTTAAACATGAAGAGTGATTCTGTTTCTCTTGCTATGTGTTGTAAAAACCTGTGTTCACAAAGGCAGGAAATGACACCACTCCCTGAACTACTACTTCTTCATAAAATGACAACTGGTCTGGAGATTATAACATCAATTATTCATATAGCACCAATATTACTTTCAAATTATTCTCTAGTACTCTGGGAATGACACAAATAAAAGGGCCATGTGTCATTTTAGGTTGTTCCTCCTTTATTATCATTTGGACACTTTGGAGAAAGCAGACATGATGCCTAAGGTACAAACACAGAACTAAAAAATAAACCATATCCTTAAAGAGCTGTGAGATGATACTAAAGCACAAAGAAAGCAAAGTTGCTCTTCCCAAGCTGGTACAGGTGAAGCTAAATGTCAGTCTTTAAATGTGCTGAATACCCTGCAGTGCTTCCCATTCACTCCAAGCTCACCTTGAAAACCTTCATTTTGCATGTTTGCACCTTACAGAAGTGAATTTGACCTCTAAGATGTACCAAAGTTTTATTATTTTTATTTTTTTCCACTATAAACAGATTTATTTTTTTTTTTTATCAGATTTCCAGCTACAATTTTTAACTGCTTCCAAAGAAGTATTTATTTCTTGGTTATTTCCTTGTTACTTTTAAGTCAGATCAGTACTTTGAACCATCATGAATGCTTAAATGATAAGACAGCAATAAAGACAAAAAGTTAGCACCTCTGAATGTGCAGTGAGAAGGGAGCAGGGAAAGAGCTGACACCAATGTAACCAGCAATATCCTATCATTCCAAGCCGTGCAAAATACCCCAAAAGCAAAAAAAAAATTCAAACCCACTTCCAGTTAATATTAGCTTGCACATTTCACGATATGAACCAAATACTTTTTTAATGGAAAAATATCCTTGAAATTGAGGAATGGTGTTTAGATTTTTTTCATGGAGCCACAGACTGGTTTGGGCTGGAAGGGACCCTAAAGCTCATCCAGTTCCAATCCCCCCTGCCATTAGCAGGGATACATTCCACTAGACCAGGTTGCTCCAAGTCCCATCCAACCTGGCTTTGAACACTGCCAGGGATGGGGCAGCCACAACTTCTCTGGGCACCCTGTGCCAGGGCCTCAGCACCCTCATGGGGAAGAATTTTTTCCTAAAATCTCATCTCAATCTCTCCTCTGGCAGGTTAAAGCCAGTCCCTCTTTTCCTGTCACTACAAACCCTTGTCAAAAGCCTCCCTTCAGATTTCTTCTTGGTCCCCTTTATGTATTGGAAGGCTGTTATAACTCCCTGGAGCCTTCTCTTCTCCAGGCTGAACAAGCCAAGATCTCTCAACCTGTCTCCAGAGCAGAGGTTCTCCAGCCCTCAGAGCATCTCTGTGGACTCCTCTGGACTCACTCCAGCAGTTCCACATCTCTCATATTGTTGCCCCAGAGCTGGGCACAGGACTGCAGGGGGGGTCTCACCAGAGGGGGAAAATCCCCTCCCTCAACCTGCTGCTCATGCTCTGGGGATGCCACCCAGCACAAAGTTGGTTTCTGGGCTCAAGCACACACAGCTGAGGCATGGTCAGCTTCTAATCGACCAACACCCCCATGTCCTTTGCCACAGGACTATTCTCAATCTAGTATCCTCCCAGTCTGTAGTTGTGCTTATGATTGCTCCAACCCAGGTGTAGGATCTTGCACTTGGCCTTACTGAACTCCATGAGGTTTGCACAAGCCCACCTCTCCAGCCCATCCAGGTCCCTCTAGATCCCATCTATTTGCTCTAGTGTGTCAACTGCACCATGCAGCTTGGCACTGTCAGCAAACTTGCCAAGGGTACACTTGATACCATTGTTCATGTTGCTGAAAGATGTTGAACAGGATCAGTCCCAACACCAACCTCTGAGGAACACCACTCAGCACTAGTCTCCACTTGGACAATGAGCCACCGACCACAACTCTGAGTGTGACTATCCAGCTAATTCCCTATCCATCACGTGGCCCATCTGTCAAATCCATGCATCTCCCATTTAGAGACAAGGATGTCATGCAAGACAGCATCAAATGCCTTGCATAAGTCCAGGTAGGTGACTTCAGTAAATCTTTCTTATCCACCAGTGCCATGGCCCCATGATAGATGGCCACCAAATTTGTCAGGCATAATTTATCATGAGAGAAGCCATGGGGCCTTTTAACATTAAACAGCAGAGAGGTTTGCAGAGGAATTTCTGCAAGTGGTTGTCAGACTAGTATGCAACACAAAAGAATAGCAAGTACCATGGGTTTAGATTCCTGGGGTTTGCTCACATTAAGTAGATGTGAATCTTGTAAAATATTCAGCAGTTCTTCAGAACTATGTTATCCGAAGAGAAAATGGCCCTGAAATTAAGTTAGAACACTAGCCATTTCAAGCAGTTAATATAAATTCTGTATCCAATGTAGGGTACTGCTGTTTTCTTGTGCTTAGTGTGGTGAGTGGTTCTTTGATATGGTAATGTAAGATAGCAACAAAAGCAGTGTCAAAATAATCTGCTTAATAAAACCTTTTCCAGGAAGCCTAAAATAAAAGGTACTCTCCAACTATATGATAAAAATCAAATTTTCTAGAACACATTCATTACCATGGAAATGAGAAGATTCTGTATCCACAGTTATCTCATCCCTTCCATCCATTCTGATAAATAACTTACATTTGCCATCACTGCTTTCCAGGAGAAGGAATGTGAGTTGTCATTTGGATTATGCGCATAATGGACATATGCACACGTAGACACAAATACAAAGACACTGCTGTGAGGTTATCTTAGCAGAGACCAGTCAAAGAAATACACTGCAGTCCTGACAGTGCTTATTCCATATCTTCTCCAATACTCACCTCCTAGAAAGGCTCACTGCCTCGCAGATGGGAATGCCTTTAGGCCAGAATTTCTGTGGCTTTTTGAAAGAGAACAAGTAGGCATTAAAAAGTAAGAAAAAATAAATAAAAATCAGATAACTGTCTAAATTAACAACTACCACACAAACCAGCTATCACTTGAGACTATGCTTCATGAAGGGGAAAATAGGAAAACTGCTGACAGAAGATACATGTTTTTAAATGCTCCCAAAAGAAATATTATCATTAATTCTGCTCATTGAAACTCCACCTTGGGTTCAGAGTTAGACAAATGGTAAATTTTCAGGAGTGGATTTACATTGCTTAATTTAATGCCCCTAACAGGAAGGGTTAAAGCTAGAGAACCAGCTTTTCTTTGGTTTCTTGCAGAGAGAAGAAAAAAGGTTCTTCAAAGAATGCTTTACAGTGACATGCTGACTTAGATTCCTACCTGCAGGTGGGGCAGCCTCAGAGCTCTTTTAGCTGCAAGGGTTTCACCCTTCACATCTTCCAACATTCACTTATTCATCACTTCCCAAAATCAATATTCCTCATTTTGGAGGTATCTGCCAGTTTTCCTAAATAAGGTGTGTGAATTCCTTGATATGAAACCAGTTGTTTGTGTCACCAAACCTGGCAGAGGTCTCAAAGCACTCAATTTCTGCAAATACTGTCAAAGCACATGGCTAGGCAGAGGAGAGAGCCTCTATTACATTACATGCTGTGGAATGAGCGCCAGCATTTCTTAGACTTCAAGGACTTCATACACAGACTCCACCTTCAAAGCAAACTCAAGAAACCAGGGTTTGAGGTTTGGATGTTAAGGAACCCAGTGCAACCAAAGAGCTGGACTTTTCTCACACCAAGAGAGGAAATAGTAATCAAACCTCAAATTCAAGCTGGGGATTCTAGCTTGCTTTATCTTACAGCTTTTTTTTCCTTACATATCCCGAATTCTGCCTTTCAGTTATTCTGAGATTATTTCTTTCAAACTGTACTGCCTACCTAAAGTAAGAGTCCAATAAGACCTTCAGTGCCTTCTTCCAAAGGACTTCAAATCTCAGGGAACATAGGCTAACTTGGCAACAAAATGTCTCCCAGCTGACCTTACAACATGAAATGAGAGCTGACTGACCTGTCATTTATTTGATATGGCAGTTCATCTTAAGAAAATAAAATAAAGCAGAGGAAAGAAAACAAAACATGGAAAAGATTAAAAAAAAAAAAAAATCCATTATTTCCATATTATTCAGTTGAAAAGGGAAAAGTATTATTTAGTTCCAAACTAAAATCTGTGCAGGAAGGGAGAGGCTTACTTTCGGTCATCCAGCTCTGGCCAGTTGAGTTAACATTCAGTCCAAAGCAGCACAAATTGCTACAAAAAAAGGTTTTATCTAACTCAGTTTGGGACAAAACCATTTCCTCTCTTTATCAGCCTACAGAACAGGCCAACAGTGCAGTAATGTGGCTGAACAAATTGAAGAAGTTTTCTTAGGAGATTCAATTTTCAGTTAATGTATCTTCTTTCTACTCTGCATATATTCAATAAGCAGGCAAGGCCAACAAACATCACATCTGTGTTCAGCTTCTTTTGCCTTTGTCTTAAGCTTAACTTCACTTGCTCCCTTGACAGCACATCTGCCTGCTCCTTTCATGAAGATGACAGCTTTCATAAAGGGCACAGAAAACCCATTTGTTGTCCCAGGGGGAATCTGTATCTGGTATCTAGTACTATTCTCTCACTCCTATTTGATCCCAGATTAAATGCAAGTTATCACCTGCCACGGATGGGTTTTCTTCACTGCCTGCATCTTCCTGGAGCACAGCAAAAGAACAGGACTCCCTGCAGCTCTTCACTCCCAGCAGCTATAACAGGATGTGACATCAGGATGCTCAGAGCCCTTTATGATTGGGGACTTCTTCAGCTCTGCAAAGCTGTAAATGTTTTTACCCTCCACTTTTTACAGCAGTTCCTTACCATGTTCTTTCCTGTCAGTATTTCTCAGTTTGTTGCTGGGAATAGATGAATGCAACAGCTTTCCACTACTTTTCAGTTTTCCTACTGGGTGAAAGCAAATTCCCTTGTCTTTCGCAGGCATTTCAATAGCTTGAGTTGAATCTGGAAAACCTTGAAAAATCAGTTCATTATAACTAATCACCCAAAAGATTAGAAACTTTTTGAGGATTGTTCCAAACCACAGGGTTCAGTTTTTTCAGTCTTTGAGACTTCTTTCTCCTGAACAACTATCTTTCCCCTTCAACCTTATCTACTTTCTTTCATGAAAGAGCTCTGTAGCTCATTCCCTTGTAGGGAAGCAGTACTGGTAAAAAAAAAATCAGAGTAGGCAGAATTGGATTTTTCAGCCACCCCCATAAAAGCCTGACCAAAACAATTTTTGGTAGCAATAACACAAATCAAAGCATCTGAGTTAAATTGTTTACCTGCTGGGAAAGACTGTTACATGGCAAAACATTACTTGCTTTCTTTACCTAAAAAAATCCCACTGAGAGGGAGCTGCTGAAAGGAGGAGCTGCAGTGCAAACCTCAAACTGTGAGCAATACCTAGACCTTTCTCCTGGGGCAGGGGCAGGCAGCAGACCTGCCAAAGTGTTCCCAGGTGAAGGACATCCTGCAGCAGGCAGCTGAGCTGTAGGAGGTGGTGAGGAGATGGTGAGGAGGCTTCATAACCTCAGGGAGGCTGAGGAGGAGCTAGACAATTTGTTCCAAGTGCAGCCTGCAGTGGACCCATGGTATATAAATCATCTAATACCAACCTGGACTTCTGCTTCGCTTCACTGATCTCAGAGGGGCTGGATGCTGCACAGGATAGGATGGAATTTACTGTACTAAAGATGACTATTATATATTTTTTTAAAAAGGATTATTAGGTATTACCCAGGTTAAACTAAAAATGTTTATAGCCTATTTCCCTTATATGTGGTTTAGCAGAATCTGCCATTCCCCCTCCTGACTACTATGCATTTTACATGAGTGGATAAGACCCTTGTTTTAGCAGCAAGGCTAATGACTGACAAAATGTGGCTTTTCTATCAATGTTCCCAAGATGATGAGCTGAATCAGAAAACATGAACTCCACCCAAAATGTCAAGATTTCAAAAGCTTTCAACATTTTTTACTTAGAAGGAAAGGAAGGCACAGAGAAGAACAAGATCTGGAGATGATATTCAGTGCAGAGATCTGAATCTGGTTCCCCCCCAGGCTCAGTTTGAATACCTTGGACTCTAAGCTAGTGTCTGTTCTGAGATTCCTCCTGTCATCTGATATTTTCCCACAAAAAGTTTTCACTTTGGTGAATTTGCCAAGGAGACAGTTCTGCTGAAAATGCCCTTACCAGGTTTGTATCCATCTCCATGGTAATTCACATGTTTCTAGTTTCTGTTCTGGCACTTTTCTGAGCACCCATCACTAGCACATGCTGCTACAGAAATAATTCTGTCTGATCCCGAAGTTGTGATGCTCTTGTGTTACCATTTGTTCTTCAAAAGCCAGAGCTCTTCTCTCACAGGAGAGTCTGGTGATGTTTAAAGCTGAAGGCCTGTGATCTATCACCCCTTCGTGACCTGCTGTTGGAACATCCTTTCCTGTTGGGGGCTATCAAGTGCCAATGAGTGAACAGAGTAGGCTGAACTAGAAATCATGGCATGTGTAGTAATAATTGTTGAGACTGTCCAGTTTTCCATCTGCTCTAAGGGCCCAGACAGAAGGTTATACTGCAGGAGCAGCATGCTGCTGCCTGTGATTCCACAGTGAAAAAACAGCAGCTGAAAACACCATCTAAACCAGTTACATAAGTTCAAACAGGAAAGAGCTGTCAGAAATTAGGAAGAATGCCACTCTGGGCAGGTATCACATAGAAAGGAAAGGAAAATGTCCAAGCAAGAGTGGCAAAAGGATCAAAAAGCAAAGTATTGCCCACAAGAGAATGGAACTAAATTTAGTCCTGGTATTCAGAACTGATTAAACACTAGTTAGTAGATTCACGAACTAGGCAAACAAATATATCAAGGCTAAAAGCTTTCAAATGCAGTGAGAAAGTGCTAGAAAGTGTCCAGAAAATCTGCCAAATTAAGAAAAGAGCAGTCCCATCCCTTCAGCTTTGCATCTTGGCTCAGAATTTCGCAGACCCCCCCCCTTCAGGCAAATTACGCATTGTGCCCAAAACTTTTGGATTTCGAAGTTTTACAAGTGGATATTAATCAATGTGTCAGCTACTAATGTTGAATCACTGAGGAAGAAGTGCTGTGCTCAGCACAAGAACCTTAGATCAAGATAAAAATGCTGGAATAATTTTACCCTTATTATACTTTCACTGCTAGAAACTAAACAGTAAGTTTGGTGATTGTTGTAGTTTGAACCCAGCCAGGCAGCACGTTCACACACTCAACCCCCCCCTCTCTTTCCTCCCCACTCCCAGAGGAGTGGGAGGGAAGATGGGCCGAAGAACTCCCACTGGTCAGATAACAACAGTCCAGTAACCAAGGTACAACACAAATCACTATCGCTATCACCAACAATAATAACAATGACAAAGAAAACAAGGGAAGAGGGTACGATACCACCTGCCGAAAACGAGCACAACCGGGAAGTTCCCCCTCCTTCCGGGTTAACTCCCAGTTACCTCCTGGGCATGACGTGCTATGGTATGGAATACCTCTTTGGTCAATTTGGGTTCTGTCCCTCCTTTCTCCCGGCCCACCCCTGTCTCCCCGGCAGAGCATGAGGCTCACAAAGTCCTTGGTCAGGGCAAACATCGCTCAGCAGCAACCAAAAACATAGGCCTTGTCAGCCTTGTTCCCGGGCTAAGTCAAAACACAGCTACTAAAGAGAAGAAAAACTGACTGCAACTGCTGAACCCAGGACAGTGATACAGTAGGAAATTAAGATATTAAAAGCCAAGAAATAATAAAACCAGGGAAATAAGTACCCACCCAAGTGTTCTGCCAAAACAAACTATAAAGCCCTCAAATTACAGTAAGATGCTTACAAATAGCATAAGAATACAGTGTATTTGCATGTAAAGTCAACTTATCACAGGCAGAGCAAGAGATGTTTCTCTCTAAGCTTCATGCAAGGATGGACAAATATCTGAAACAAGTAGCAAGTAGATGCATTTTTTTTGCTTTTAGCGATCCTCTTTCCCTCCCTCTAAGCATTCTTCCTTGAAACAAAAATAAATCTAAATTCTTTTGACTGATGGATCACACACCCCAGCAAGTTAATAGAAATGTTTGCTTTCCCCTGCTATCTTTCCTTCTGCAAAGTATAGTGCTAGAATGATGAATTCAGTTATGAAAATGAATGCATCACTTTTTAATGTGTGACTAAAGCATAAAGAAGTTTAATACCAGACACCAGCAAAATATACAACAAGGGTTTAGTCATGCATTTTGATACACATGAATCAAGAAGGCTCTTTGTACAGGCTATTATAACAAGCTGTGTGGTTATAAGTTGTCAAGACTTAAAACACAGAATCAAGGCCCCAAAATGAAACACAGATGATAAGAGTGGAGAGTAAAAGAACATACAAGATGTTTGTAGCAGGATCTGTGTTAAAAGGAACCTCTGTTTCAAGACAAACGTGTAACAATGCTCAAAGGAACACAAAGAAAGAAAGCCTGGCTTTTCTTCTGGTCCATTTCACTGCAGAAGTGATGCTGACATGCAGTTTGAATCACCAGACTTTTCTGATATGCATTCTAGCTAAAACTGACACTAGTAGTAAGACTACTTTGAGCAAGACTGGGGAGTACAGCAGTATGATCTACTTGCAGAGCTAATGAGCAACCTACAAACTGGACTATAAGTTTTAACTCTAAGAAATGTACCTGGGGGATATAGGCTCCTGGTTAAATAAAGGAAATGGCATTCCCTTCCTCTAGATAACAGTAGTGATTACTACATGGAGCATTTCTTATTTAAGTTATATACAACTTGCATCTATAAGGGATTTTGAAAATAGGCCAGTAACGAGCATTAAAGCATTAGGCTCACTTATACGTGGTAACTGAACTGGCAGTAAACAGTGCAGATAATTAAAGGCATACAGGTTGCAGGAGCATAAAGGAGATTGAGACAACATTTTAATTTTATTAAGGTTTTGTGAATGCCAGCTTCAATAAGGCAACCAATTCTGGGCAGTTCTTTTAGCATACGTATGGACCAGATAAATAGATGAACACCATGAGAAGAGCAAGTACAGTATAGGTTTTGCAGTGACATGTGAATTTATTGTATTTACTATAAGTGGCTGTGGAACAAGAGCTGCAAGTGAAACACACTGCAAAGTTACTCTTTATGATCATAGATGTATAAATCCCTGAGTTGTAATTGCTACCTCCGAAACCCATGACCAGTCTGATACAGCCATAATATCTTAGCTACTTACTGAGCTCAGCAATATGCAGATCTGTGCCATTACTGCATGAGACCCGACTGATTTCACACAGACTGTGGTCCTCCCTTTCCTCCTTCCCCTGAAAGCACTCATTTTTCCTCACAATTTTCATAAAACAGAGGTAGCAGAAATGAGCAGCACAAGGATATCAGAGTTTCTGTTAAAGTTCTGAAACTACAGAACTTTCTAAATGGCAGAGAAAGATAATGGTGGCTCCCATTCCCAGCCTGAACAGAAATGCAGGGGTCAGAGCCTGTGTGGCACCAAATCCTCTTCTGGGCATAGGCACCTACGTCCTTTCACAGCCATTAGAGAAAATCACAGGTGAGCAGATTTACTAAAGTAAGGCACAGGGCCCAGCTGGTTAACATGGAAATAGAAGCACATACACTCAATTTGATGAATTAGATGTTTGCATCAGTAGGTTCTTTTCAAAAACGTAACTGTCTGACCATTGTTAACAGCAATCTGCTTTTCATACCTACATGCTTGTCTGGTGAAGGACACAAAGCAAAACAGCAGCATTCTGCACAGCTGCAAGATGACTTGGTGCCTGAGAGGGATGTGAATATGGCATGCCCATTACTCCTATTTAAGCTGCTAGATTTGGCTGAAAAGACATTTTCAAAAGAAGATCATGCAGGGAACCACCAGTGCCTGTCCTACTGAGCTAATAAAAAACAGATTTGAGAGTCCATAACCATATTTGTTCCATTCAACCTCTTCCAGGTGTTGTGGCAAAATAACGTGACATCTCTGAAAAAAGGGCCAATAGAAAAAAATTGAGATGCTCAAAACCCCATAAAGCACCAAATATCAGAAGCCAATAAAGAATACATAATACCTACTTCATAGTCCCACGCAGCGCCTATCCCCTTATCTTGCACTTCTCACTTCAAAGAAGCTTAAAATACCTTCCTGACTGAAAATAATTTCCAGACTTTGCACAGAGATTATTTCACCCATCAGTTAAAGGCAGTCATTTCTGAAGTAGCATTTAACAGAGCACGGCAGCCTGGAACAAAAGGTGAAGAATAACTTATTTAAATGAAATGTGGGAGGAAATCTAGAAAGGCAGAACTTTCCTCTTGAAATTAGCTCAGGATATTAGGTTAAAAAAAAAATCTGCACATTGTAAAAATTACAACAAGCCATTGAAAGAACAAGATCTGAGATGTTTCACGAGTTGTTCAGTCCATCTCCCCCCACCATCCTGATATAGCAACTGCATATTAACTTCACTGCTGAAGGATTTTATCTGGAAAGCCACCAATTCAAAAGTATCCCTTGGTGACCCCTTTTCCAACAATGGCCAAGATAATTCAAATAGCCTAGGGAAATAAAGCAACAGGCAATGCGAAGTATAACAAGACTGTCATTTATACGGGAACTCCTTCTACCAGCAAATTAAAGGCTCATCTAAAGATTTCCCCACCCAATCATGAATTTGCTGAACTGAAGCAAAACCCCGTGGTTACTTTGGGGGAAGCTGTTTTTCATGTTGAAATGTGCCATGGATTCTTCCTAATATGTCCCTCTCAGCATAGGTGTGGGAGCACACTACAGACAGCTGCCTGGCCTGGGAATCCCTCCCTTAATAAACACACTTACTGCAAACAGGCAGCATTTCAGCAGCAGAATTATTTCCATCTGTCTGGATGGCATTTTTCCCTGCACCTCTATTAACAGATTTTTGCTAAGGGATGTAGCTACCAAGGCGTTAAGGGGCCTTGCTAGCCATCCCTTTGCATACAAAATAAGACATTTCTATTAAAGGCACTCTCTGTGCCAAGAACCAAGGGTTGGTATCACATCCTCTGAGACATTCTCACACCTGCAACTCTTCAGAGGAAGGCAGGAGCTCATGGCCACTACAGGCTGCCAACAAGACAGCTTGCATTGCCTCACATGACTAGAAAAGCCATGAAGGCCAAGTCATCTGACTGCCTGAAGACCAGGGATGAGAAAGAGCACGCTATAAAAGGTTTGGATATGAAATGTCACCACATAAGAGACACATTTTAGACGTTAATTGCACAGAGCTGATCCCACACAGCAAGAAAGTGAAAGCTGCAGCAAATGGACAATCACATGACATGAAAGTAACACACTCTTTTTTTCCTTTACAAAGTCTCTGCATTCTCTGTATTTGAACGGCAAAGGCAAAGAAGGGAATGCGCTTACTTGCAGTGGTAGTTTCTATGGTACCCAGACAATTGTCCATACTGTTATTATAGGAATTCTCTACCACTTTTCTGTTACACTGAGATGATATGCAGCGATGAGCAGTTACAGTGCCCAAAGCTCTGGCAGGAGCTGTTGCACATCTTGTGAGGTTTGCCCTTCTGAGCAGCAAAAACTCCGAGAAGCTGACCTGTTAATCATGGCTGCCTGCTGTCAGCTTACACAGCTTCCCCCAGCTAAGGAGCATGAAGGGTGTTGCTTCATTGTGTCCCATGAAGTCAGGAGCTGGAGTTACTTCAGGGGCAATTTTAGGACAGAACAAAAGACAGGTGAAGTTATCGCTCTGTGTTAACACAGTAGGTGTCTGTTTCAAAGATGCTCACAGACATCTAATGCTAGAAATATTTTTATACAAAAACACTCTACAATACTCAAAGCAGTAACAGTCTGTTCATTTAATAATTTTCTACTTATCCTAAATATTCTCAAAGATAGTTTTCCTTAAAAAAAAAAAAAATAAAAGGTGTAATTTACTGAGGTTTTCTCTACTAAATCATTCTGACTGCCCTCACAATGAAATACAAATGTCTTTATTTAGGGTTTAAAATAATCTAGTGCCTGAAACCAGCCCTCAGAAATCCACAATATAATTTTGCTTGAAGAGTAAAGAGGACTAGATAAAGAGAGATAAGTCCCTTATTTGGGATAAAATTAATTTTCACAGTTTAATAAAAACAGTGGAACTGTGAGAATGAAAACCTTGGGCCCACTGTAGGAGAGGATCTGGTTTGAGATCATCTTAAGAACCTGAACATGCACAAGTCCATGGGACCTGAAGAAATCCATCCGCAGGTCCTGAAGCAGCTGGTGAGTGAAGTTGCTAAGCCACTGTCCATCATATTTGAGAGATCATGGCAATCAGGTGAAGTTCCTGAAGACTGGAAAAGGGGAAATATAACCCCCATTTTCAAGAAGGAGGAAATGGATGATCCAGGGAATTACAGCCCAATCAGTCTCACCTCTGTGCCTGGCAAAATCTTGGAGCAGATTCTCCTGGAAGGCATGCTAAGGCACATGAAAAACAAGGTGCTTGGTGGCAGCCAGCATGGCTTCACTAAGGGGAAATCCTGCCTGACCAATTTGGTGGCCTTCTACGATGGGGCTACAGAACTGATGGACAGGGGTAGAGCAGTTGATGTCATCTACCTGGACTTGTGCAAAGTGTTTGACACTGTCCCACATGACATCCTTGTCTCTAAATTGGAGAGTGCTTTCCAACCCTAACTATCCTATGATTCTATGATTATAAATCACATGTTATAACTGATTAAATACTGCAACATTAGAATCAGCCTGTAATAAAAACCCACTCTAGAGACAATTCCTGAATTCCAGTATCAGTCCCTTCTCATTAGATTTTAACTCTTCTAAGTAAAGCTGATAATATTCACCCTGATCACTCCATTGGCAGCCTCAGGAAGCAACTGCATCCATAAGTCTTGATGGTGCAAGTTAATTTCATAACTTTCATGGCCAGAATATAATGTTATTTTATAATTAATTCTGTTTGCTTTGTGTCAAGACCTGGACTATTTTCCCATAAAAATAACAGATAAGGCATGGTTTAAAGAATTTATTCTTACTGCTGGTAGGCAGAAAAGGTCAATTCAGTTCCAGCTGTCAAAATAACAAATTTCTAACATAGCCAAAATAATTCTAACATCCTGAACTCAACTGTCATGAGAAGATAAACATCACAGATCACTTTACAAAATCCTTATCTGTGTTAGAACACAGTCCTTTATAGTAGGTCTTTCATGACCTTGTCTTGACCTACATAATTCTCTTGGCCTCCGAAGATCTTTTTACTTAACTTTAACATGACATTAGAAAGGTCAAGTAGCAAGCATCAGTGATCTACATGACTGGATTTACTGTACATGTTCAAATAGATAACATTCAGTAGCTTCACATAACAGAACTTCAACAATTATGATATAAATTCACAGAAACAAAATATTTTGAAGGGACCTTTACAGGTCTTTAACCCACCCTCCTGCAGAAAACATCTATCTGACTGGGATGAGGAAAATCCCATTAGAGTTCAGTTCTGGCCAACCAGGAACCTTTGATATACTCAGCCATTTCTAACACCAAGAAAACCTGCACAACTAATAATAATACTAGCAAGTGTTTCTTCTATCAAAATTCATTAACAAAGCTAGAAGAGAAGCTATTTAGATAATTTACTAAGAAACACAGTGGCTGTGAGCAGTCTGTGGTTAGTGTACTGCAGCACTCACAGCATAGCTCTGGCTTCCCCAATGGGACATGGGTCTCATGTGGCATACATCCCAGCCCCATCCAGATGGCTTAGCCATTATGTATAGAATCTGAAATGTCACTAAAGCATCACTGAATTCTCAATACACATAATGTATTTTCAACAACTTGCTTCTTGCTTGGACTGCTGGGTCAAACTCACAAAGCATCCAGCCCTGATAGTCCTTGAATATCTACAGTTTATATTTGATAAAAACATGAATTTGTGACCAAATATATACATATCAGGGACTTTCAGCATTTATTTTCATAATAATACTAAGGCAATGAAATCTTAAGTAGATCTTGTGTGTAGGCTTCAAGTTCTAATGTTTCACAGACAGGATATTTAGTGCATGGGGGGGGTGTGTATCTATTGCAATCTACAGAGCCACTACAGACTATACTGAAGGAGTTGTAAGTGCCCTGAGTCCTTTTCTTCCTCATTTTTTATAAGAAAAAAGCAAAATGTTGTCACAGGCACTTCTCTAAAAGAGCTTTTAAAAATAGTATTTATAAAATGGCCTTAGGTGGATTGCTGAGCTGAGGAGAAACAAATCCAGCAATACAAAATAAAAAACAAAACAAAACAAAAACAAAACAGTGAGAAAAATTATTTCTATGTCTTTCTTAAATGCAGATCTGCCCAAAGCTATACATCATTGGGCTGTTTGTACATAACTTCAAAAAACAAGCAGCAATGAACTTGTGCCTGTATCGACCAGCTGTATGGAATCCTTATCATTTTCACCTGATTTTTATTTCCAGTTCCTATTCAGACCCTCATGCCATTGCATATCCAAGTCCTCTAACCCCCAAGAATCCCTGTTGCCCTTCTTTCACCTTCTAGGGGCTGCACTCAAAGGCACATACAACCATGAGCCAGGGCTTCACAGTTCCATGAACCAGACAGGACCTCTTGTTAAGCTCATGCCAATGCCACACATGATTTGACTCAGAGCCCAGTCTCTGTTTCTTTCTGCATTTCTCATTGTCAGATACACAGGCATCTTGTATAATATTTGGGCTGCCTCCCTAGAGGGCATCCCTAGAGAAAAACTGCCAGCATGCAGACAGATATCAAGAGCCACAATGCAAATTTGTATTAGCAAAGGAATTGGTGCAATCACTTCAATCAGGTCATCTACACTTTAAATACAGAAGAAAACTTAGTAAGAGATTGAATTTCCAAATTGCCTTAGCTTCAGCCCCTTCCAGCCATCATCACTCCTTTGCATGAAGTACTTACTGCTATGGTTTAATGTGGTTTCATATTATTTAAAGACTGAGAATTATTTTGAAAAATAGTCAAAGAATGTTTTTCAATATTCTTGGTACTCTTCCCTTGATAAAACCGCTACTAAATATAAGCAATGCTTCCTTTGAAAACCTACAGAGCTAGGAAATGAGACACGATTGCTTAAATATAGCTTCCTATTTCTGAAGTATACCTTTACCTAATATGTCCATAATGGCTAGAAAAGAATAGGACTGTGTAGGCATTGGAGCAGCACTAGAAATGGGGAGGAGGAGGTGTTACTTGCCTAGATTATATCTAATAATTAAAAGGTTTTCATGCAGCCTTTAACCTACTAGAAATTATATAATATATATTAAATCTTCTTTTAACAGATCTTCATAATCCATGCAACAAAAGTAATGCTATTATCAGCTGTCATTGGAGAGTTAATGATGAATGTTCTAATTTAATGGAGTTTTTTGAAAAGATTATCCCTTGTGAAGATGATCATTACTTCCTTCTAACACCATTTGTGTTAGCTCCATTTGTGTTAGCTCCTTCTTTAAATTGCAGAATGTCCCAGCAGCAGAGTTTAGTTCTGCTGGCAACAGCCCACTACTGACAATGGCTGTCTCAGCAGTGCATTTTTTAGGACTTAATACACCAAATTCAGATGGAAAACATTTCCCTCCCCACCCCATTCAGTTATCCTGTCCAGAAGTATAATGTTTCCTAAAAGAGCAGTCTACAAGTACCAAAAGAAAGAGAGACACAACCAGTATTTCTGGCCATGGAGGAAATTCGAGCTAACCAACATAAAACACAGTTCAATGGTTGGAAATCAAAACTGGGAAAATAGACTTGGGGAGACAGCCATACTGTTAGCTATTACTGACTGATATAGATGTCCCATTTCTTGAAGTTTTTCACTCAAGACTGAGTATCTTTCTAGAAGAGACACTTATTTTGGTATGAATTCTCAGGTGGGATTCCATGGTGTGTGCAGCACAGGCTGCCTGGTGTGAGCACAGTGGTGCCTCCTGTCATTTGTATCTCTGACTCATCATGGCTTTATCATCCTCTCCATTTGTAATAAACTGCCTACATCATGAGGACAACTTGAGTCATCACACCCAAAGTCACCTCTCAGTTCCTGCACATATCTGTCTATTCAAAAGGGCTTGGCAGAAACGGGGATTTCCCTGAAGCATGAAAAGCCGTAACTCTCACTCCCTCTTTCTATCTCAAACCTTGCTGCCTTCAGTGCAGTGATATTTACCTGAATTACTACCACATCTTATTATTCTTCCTTCTCTTTTTCATTTCTCTTCATTTGTCCCTTCACAGAAGTTCTAGACTGCATTTTTTTTTTTTTTTATTTATTTTGCCTGAAAGCTAAAGGCCCCCCTGGCTGCAGTCTGAACTTCAGCAATGACTTCTGCAAGCAGTGCTACAGCTTTTCCTCTCCTGCCCAAGTCAAACATCAAAGGCATTTGAACATATTGCCAATTATAAGCTTGCTTACAAATGGCATATTAATGTATTCTGAAACATTCCAAATAACATTTGTAGTGAGTTATATAAAAAGCAGACATCGTTTTCTCTTTAGCTATACAGGCAAATTCACCTGCTGTTCACTGTATAGCAATGAAATTCATAGTGATAAACAAGGAAAAAGCTCCCAAGCTGAAGCAAGTTTTGTCATTACCATGGCAATTATGCGGGTGATGCTATTAGAATCTCAGTCTATCTACATCCAGTGACTTCTGGAAAAGGAATAAATTACTGGAAATCAAACTGCTCTACCACGATCTATTGAGACACAATCACTAACAAGGACCAGATGAAAAACTTTAGCTCTTTATATCAGTGAAAGGCACAGAACTTGCTTGCTGTATTGCGCTGTGGTGTCTTATCACAGGCAATCTGCTTAGGTAATACATACTTGGTTCAGCTGGTGATTTCTGCTTAGAGGACTCTCCCCAGACTCACAGAATGATCTGACTGGAAAACAGTTAAGTGTGACATTTTGCACATTACCTTGCCCACCTGGCTATCAAGCCCTGGACTCCAGGATGTGAATATGTAGCACATACTGTTTGCACCTTCTTCATCTTTCAGGGGAATTTGTTTTCCCTTTAACTGATAGAGGAAGTGCAATGTCTCAAAATAAGCTGAGCAATGGAGAAAACATGGATCAATAGTCATGTACCTCATTATGACCTCGTCAGGCTCCATCCAGTCAGAGTTATCCTCTGATTCTCTAATCATTTCTAAATGCAAAAACAGGGTAGGAAAAGGCTTCTTCCTGATTCCCATTTATGGCATATTGCTGTTTTGCCAATTCTGGGTTTTGCTACTTAGGCTTTCTAGTGGTAACTAATCTATGAACTCAAAAAAAAACAAAAACAAAAACAAAAAAACAAAACAAATCCACACAAAAATCCCTCTTCACTACCAACTCAATCTGCTTTCTTAAGTTACAGAAACTGATTCATGCCTGTTTATAGGTCTTTCAGTCTTGTCTGGTCCCATTTGTGTTACCCCTCTGAATTCTCTAGTCTGCAGAATAAAGGAAGAAAGAAAATGCTAGCAGCAGAAAGCCTAGTTATTTCTCAGTAAAATCTTCTTCAAGAAGCAGTAAGATCTTAGGCTAAAGACTGTCATAGCTTTCATCAAAGTTGGCTTTTGTTAGGAGCATTGCAACAACAGTGGATTTACTAGGTTTCCACTGCATCACCTGGAGTTTTCTTGAATTCAGTTACTTCATTACCAAAAAACTTACTCTGTCAGTTGGCTGTCCTTCATTTCAAAGCACACTTTAAAATTTACCCAAGATTACAAGTCATTCTGGAGTATGGTATTATTACACTTGATTTACAGCAATAAATTCCTAGCAGGAATTATGGAACTGTTTCTGGTTTCTGCTGGCTAGAAACAGCCCAGTGCTGTAATATGTATGTTAACTTCTAAAGTAATTTCTTTTTTTTAGAACTTTGATTTAGGTCTGGTAAAACACAGACTACTTTCTTACAGGTCTTGCTATGAAGAAACACATCAAGCTGCCTATTGGCTGCATCACATAACTTATTTCAAAGGCTTAAGCAGAAATATATGGTATTCAAATTACTGAAGCACCATTTCCTTGTATTGTAACTGTGGTGCAGTTACTCCATGTCACTCAGAAGCATCATCCTTTTCCTATCCACTCACTACAAGATTCCCCTTGCCCACCTGCCCTCCCTGTAACTTCCATGCTTCCAGTCTATTTCATTTTGCCATCACTACAGGAGGTTTTCAGTGACATGTGGCAGCTTTGACAGGCAGCAGGAGCTCAGCTCTGACACATCACAACCCTTTAAGTTCAAGAAGTATCTCACAATGAAATGCCACAGTGCTAAATCATGCAGTTCAAGTTAGAACTATGAATAACAGGTTTCTCTACATCATACAATAGAAGTCTGTTAAATCCGTGTGGTAGGGGAAAAAAAGTTGATGTTATATGTCCTCCTGAGCCAGGTCTGACCTCCCAGCCTAGGGCAGGAGGGCAGTGAGGCAGCCCTGGGTTACACAAGCCCTGGTTGCACCTCTGGGACTGACCACTGGGTCAGACAGAGACCCTCCAGGTACACACAACTCCTGGGGATGGCATAGGAATGACAGACTCCAGCAATGCCTTGTATTATTTTCTACAGGTCCTGCATAGTGGCAGTTCAGTAATAAATATACCATAGTATAAAGGTTTTTAAGCCCCTCCATTCTCCTCTGATACTCTTCAAATAACATTAGTATATCAAGTACACTTTAAGAAATTCCCTCCCACTAAACAGGCAAATTTTGAACAATTTGAACTCAGAGAGAACTCTGCTCAGCCTGCATGATAAATTACCTAGCAGGGACAAAATTTCTCCCAGCTATTTTATTTTTATGTGTTTTCTTCATTTCTTCATGTGTTTTCTTTTATTTAGAGATTCTTCTTGATTAAAGATGAGTAACAAATTTATTTTCCCATTTTACATCATAAATAATTTAGTAATATGGGTGTATATATTTATATATATATAAATAACATAGGCTTATAATAGAAGCTGGCTTTGATTTCTTTATTAACATATAATAATGCTTTAAGAATCCATATTCATAATTTGGTTATAGATTGATAGTTTTCTTTATCTGCAATGACACTGACTCTATATTCAAATCAAATCTTACTCATACCTGCATCACAGCCTGATTTATTTATGATGTATCAATTTATAGGCACAGAGGAGCAGTGCATGCAAAGCTAAACAAAAATGCCCAGAAAACAAAAATGGTTGTACTGAAAATTACAACATAAGTACTGGGCAAAAAAAAATGGCAAGAAAAATAGTGTGCAGAAAAGCAGCAGCTGGTGACGGGAGGAGAGGGGGAAAATACAAGCAAACAACAAAATTCAGCTGACCAAAATACTGTATTACAAAGTCCGCATCAGTCACCTTGAAAAGAAGTCTTTAGGTGAGTTGGCTCCACAGAAAGTGCCATGAGCTGGGAAGACTCAGAACAAATGCAAATACAGATGGACTCCTGAGATGATTAAGAATTGCTACAACCTCACTTATCATTGAAGGTACAAGATGATGTAAGACTAGTCAATGATACTAGTTTTACAAGCAATTTCTAAGACCTAGATGGATATGTATTTACATGAGGTTTTCCAACAGTTCAGGTTTTCAGAATCTGAAAGTGGGGGAAGCTGATTTCTCTTCAATTTGTATGTGAAATAGTATTCAAATATTCTATTCAGTAGATGCACATGGATATGAACACTTCAGGAGTTGGAGCTGGAACTTATCCACCCTTGTACAGATGATCTTGATCAAGATCCTTTAAAATTCAATAGAAATTAGAGATTTTAGTGCCTCTAAACTGTTGCACCCTGCCTGCTCTGAGACTCAGTTTAAGTTTAGGTTTACATGAAATCCTTATTTATAGGGTCACTGTGAAAAAATTTCATTAAACTGTGATTAGCTAAAAAGTTGACATGATAATTACTAGATATAGGTTAGTTGTGAACAGGCTTCTCATAGAATCTGCAGCTTCTGACTGGACCCTCAGTATTTTTTTCCACTTAGAATTTGGTTTGTGAAACTTAATTTTCTCAGTTACTCTAAGGTAAATATGGAGAAACTCTACAAAATAATTTTTTTAGTTACTGAAAACTTGTCCTTATACCAAGTACAGGCAACACTATTCAAGAGGACAGTAAAATGCCTGTAATTGCTAAATGAAAATACCCTAAATTTTTAGGCTCTGAAACACCAAAAGATTCCAAATCTGAATCCAAGCTAAGTTTCTGAGAATCTTTCAGAAACTTTAGCTCTGAAATTATAAATCTAACATTAGATATTGGAATCTATAGAAGCTACATGAGTTTCCCTTTTATAAAGCCTATAATAAAAAAAATCTGATGAGGATAAGCCTACCCATTTCTATTTAAAGATAACTTCTCCAACAGACGTAAGTTCTAAAATTCACCTGTGAGAATTCTCATCTTCTTCATACTGAATTTTTAAACCAAAAATCCCACCATTGACAATCCCCAGCTTGTTGTAACAAGATTGTCTTAAAGTGCTAAGAAAGCACTTAACTACATGGACTAGCAGTTTGTATTCCTCATCAGAGACCCTTGGTGTAACTCGAAGCACAAACATTTACTGTACTGAAACCACAGGAATCTGTCAGCAAAGGATAAGTAATAACATTAGACAAGGATAGATCGACACTATTTCCATTGATCAACTATTTCACTCTCATCTTCAGATAAATGACTAGCATTAATTATTATGATACTTTAATGTTTCCCTCACTTTCCTTACAGAGATATTAAAACTGAGAGATCATTTTTGGAAGACACTTGGTAATTACAGACATCAAATAGCAATTAAAAATATCAGAACAATTCAAGAGATATACTCTATGGTTTGGATCCATTAAAGTTGATGCAAATCTTTCCAGTAAATCACATATTGGATAATCAAGCTAGAAACATGAACATGATTTATTCTTGGTTCATTCAGGCACAAACATGTCTTCCAGTAGGACTTTTCTGTTCTTTTAGCCTTATAAAATAATGTATGAATTAGGATAAATCAGAAAATGTTCTCCTAAAAATATGTAAGTGAAATACACCATAAACATTTACATACAAGGAGTGAAAAAAATACTGCCATTTTTAGTATCAGTTTCAAAGTATAGTATGCTTCAATATCCAGATAGTATCTGACATCATAGATGTCTCTCTAGTTACACATTTATATATATTAATGTGCTCAAAGCTATACATAACGTGCTATAAGTTCCTTCTTTTTGCTTATTATGAAGCCCAGCTTAAGGTCGTCTTATTTCTGGTGTATGCCAAACATGTTTCTCTCAGACAAACTAATAAATACTCACTAGGCACAAAAAGTAAAGTCATCAGCTGTTCTCAGCACTGTTTTGAAGTTTTGCATCACCATTACAAAGAGAAACAGAAGGTTTGGGGCTGTTCAGCATAATGCCTTAATCCCTTCTTACTTCTGTCTCCCTGCTCACCTGAGCATTTTCTTGCTCCAAATGGTCACCTAAATCATTTGATCTTGGATGTTTCTGGACAGCAATAAACCATGAAAGCATATTCTGGGAAACTTGAGATCACAATTGCTCTGTCTCTGCTACACTCACCAATTACTTTTGGCACACTGATACCTACTGTTGGCACCCTGCTGACAGAGCATCAACATCCAAGTACCATCTCACATGCAGGTTGCTAATGCAACAAAGCTGAGTCTGTCTTTTTCCAGACTCCTCATCAGTAGAAATCTCTAATTGCTAATCAATCAGCCAGCTCAGCCTAACACAACTTCCTCTTGCAGTCGTTGTCTCAATAAGACCCTTTATAATGTAGCTATCATGTAGTCAAACACACTTTTAGCTGCTGTTCACCCTGCAGCCATAGAGAAGGTTTCCATGATTCAGCTATTACTTGTTCTCAGCTATGGATATTTGTCCTTTTTTAAAAGTGCAATATAAGATTTCCTCATTTGTGAATTGAAGCTGCCACTGGCATTGGCAATACTGAGACCCATGATACTTCTCCCTAAAATTTCCATGTCAGTCATGCATTTAAATCTGTATCTATCCATCCACCTCCATGGCACTCATTTACTGCTCAGGGAAAAAGTGATTTTAATTTTTTATCTGATTGATGTTGCAATGTTCAGGATGAGAACACACAATTGGAGCCCATTATATGGTGGGCCAAGATTCTATTTCAGTTACCTGTTTCCTGAAAACGAAAGAATAGCAACATTCATACACCATAAAAAGGAGGTCTATCTAATGGAAGCACTGTTTCCTGCTGAAATCTACCCAAGGATTATATAAGATACACAGCACCTCAAAAACACATCCAGGGTGATATAACCTGCAAAGGCACTAACACTTTTCAAAATATTATGCATTCCTTGCATGAAGAATGAATCAGGAGCTGAAGATGATGATGATGAAAAGAAACCTCAGCACCAGCAGCCATAAATGTGAATAATTTAATCTGAAAAACTGCTTGGTGGGGATTTTTGCTTCAAAATTTTAAAAGTCTTTAATGTGAAAAACATTGATATGGTCAGGAATTCCCCCTAAAGCATCCATGAATTAAAAGGTCTTTAGCCTGGAAATATCTCCACATGACAGGCAAGGCTGGGCATCACGTGTAATTTTTACTAGTCTTCATGAACTCTGAGGCTACCATACCACTTTTCTGTGAGATAATTGTTTTGCTATCAAACAATACTTTCCTGGCTACAGTGGAGCTCATCAGCTAAGCTACCCCCCCCCCCCCCTCTCCTTGGTGCAGAAACCAAACAACAT
>NDXB01008629.1:67967-79261 GCA_002631895.1 Agapornis roseicollis
CCCCCCCCCCCCTTTTCTGGGATGCAGAACAACAACAATATGTCAGATTCTTTTTTCCACTGGTTTAAAATACCCATGTAAAGAACCATTTTTCCAAAGCTGAGACTAATGTTGGAAAAATTAAAGCAAATTAGCTGACTGGAATTAACTAATCCTCTCCAGTTCAATATCATCAAATGATCTTCTACAATTCCAGATTTGCCCATCATGACAGAAACAATATACCCCCTACTGAAAGGGCTCAAAGTGAGCCCTTTGAATGGCTCCTCCCTCACTGAAACACTGTCCTTAAAGCTGGGAATAAAAAGATGCAGAGGTTATCAGGAGAAGCTCAATTATATGCTTTCAGGTGGAGCTACAGTTCTTGGAAAATGGGTAGAAACAGTGACCACGGAAAGAGCGTCTGCTCTCTCGCTGCTTAAGTTTCTGAAACACCATTAAACAAGCCTTTGGTGTTCAAATGAAACTACAGGTCTTTACAGAAAACAGCAGAGAAGGCACACACAGACAAACACCATCTCTGCTGAACATCTATAGCCAACTGCTCAGGAGATTTCTGAACATCTCTGCAGGGGAAGATGATTCAAGGAAATGTATTCCTCAAATAGATTTCTGTCTTTCTTAATGGGCTGTTACTGCACACTGCAGTATCAGCCAACATCTGTGATTATATTACTTACCGCACACGGCTGTAACCGATTGGGTCATAGCATTTACTATTCATTTCTTTTAATGTAGGATTTTACTTCACTGAAAGACTACTGCTTTTTTACATCTGATAAAGCCCCATAGTCTGTAAGTGGAATAAAAAACACAGGCAACTCAAATCCTTAGAGTCATTCTGTATTATTTTTTCTCTTATAGTGAAAAGTTGTTGCAGCATCAGAAACATTGGACCTCAAGGCTATCTTCACAAAAGTGTGATTTTTTAGTTTGTGGTTACGATGACAGGAACTGCCTAAGTACCATTTCCCAATAGACCAGCAACCTGCAGGTATTGAAGAGTCCTTGGAGTCTGCCTATCAGCTCAACTTGCCTGGAAAGGCTCTTCATGCCCAATGTAGTTAAGGAACTATTTCATCGATATCTCTTAACCCTTTCTACATCTCTCTGCTTTTAAAATGAGCCAACAGGCTAAAGATATTTTTTTAAATAGATCTGTCCAGGGGAGTAATGCTAGACAGCATATAGATTTCCAAAAGCCCTTAACACCCATGTTTGAGACTAAAGTTTCAAGTTTACCACTCTGATGCATACTTAAAATCACTGACTTCAAAATTGTTCTCAGGGACCACCTGCAGTGCTGGACTGACACTGTGTGCTTAAACGAAGAGATACTGGGGCAAGGAACCAAGATGTGACATAATACACCGAGTCCAGTGACCACGGCCTCTTGCAAGCTAATAAAATATGGTTCTTACTTTCTATTAATACAATTCTTAGTATTTACATTGTTAAATGTTATTAATATCAGCATCTCAATATTATCATATGTGGGCTCCCATCTCAGAACATCAGCTGGATGAAGTGCAACCTAGTAGTATAGTAAAATCTTTAGACAGATGTAGCTTGTTAAGCAAAACCATCTGCAGCAATCTGCTCTAATGGGTTCTTCTGTTTATGAAGAAATTTTTTGAAAACATTTCCACAGAGGTAAGGAAAAACAAAAGCCAGACAGCATAAATGATAACTCTTCCTTTTCCAAAACATTTGTTCATTATAAATGTCATGCAGCTTAATATGCAAAGACAACAGCTCACCTAAGGCTATATTGGTCTGACCGGTATTAACATTTTTGCTCCTCTGTGTTCCCTTCCCGTCCTATTTTCTCTTGATTTCTACAGAGATCACAGTCTCCAGGGGCCTCATATATTACCTAATCACTTCTGTGGAGTACAGCACAGGGTATGAAGAAAGCTTGAAGAAATAAAAATGAATGAGCAATGAGGTACATTTCCAATTCAGTGTCCTAGATGAATACCAGACTTCTTTGTATGTGGAGATGTGAGACATGCTTAAATAAGGAGAAAATCCTAAATCATGTACTATATAACAATTGCCTAGATACACAGCTGAAGCAGTTCTGAAAGATGGAGAAAACAATACAGTGTTATCTCATGTACTGGATTAGATTATCACATTCCTTTCTAAGGTATTTTCCAACCCTAACCACTCTATGACTGATTCCCCATGCTATTTTGCAGTCTATCATAATGACTGGTGTCTTTCTGTTTTGCAGAAGTAACATTTGGATAGACATCTGCCTGAAAATTAGCATCACCCTGGTGATGAGGAGTGGTCTAAACATGAACCCACATCCCCTGCTAAGATGCTGACATAGAAAACTCTGACCTCCATATACTTATCAAAGTATTTAATGCAGAAGGTGAAGACAGGAACCAAGACACTAAGAACTTAACACTTAAAGATAACACATCCCAGACTGTTAACAGTAGGAGAGCAGTTTCATTTTCAAGCACGTGAAGTAAAAGCAGAGGATGGCAATATTATGGAATTCATTCAAGACTTATTTAACGTTATTCAAGGGGGTCCAAATTATGTGATCAAGGAAAAAGCACTGTTCTGGTTAGGGAACCAAAATCGTCAATAACCACATCTAGTTTTCTGCTTATTTTTGACATTTGTATTCTGCCCATGGTTAGATTTGGCTGTAATTTCATTTCCTCCATTTCTGAAACTGGGATGATGCTCATTACCAAGACAGCTTTTCACAGTAATTGCTTTAGAGCATCCGAGACAGGAAAAAACCCTGGTTTTGTGACAGTATAGGCTCAGCTTCTCAGTGTTGGCAGGTGACTGGAAGCATACCCGCATTAGTGAAGTGCTTTCTTTTCCTTTAATACTGTGTTCATGAATGTCAAATGAAGAGCCCAACTTTATACCAGATGACAAAAAGTCTTAGCAAAATCAATAATAATTTTTTTCATATAATTACTTCATTTCAGCAAGGCATAGGCACATTGAGAGAAGTTCCACACATCAGAATTTACACATGCCCAAACAGTTTTATCAGGTTTTGAGATGTTACTATGTCACAAAATGGATGGCTAAGGGTCACTCAAAGAATGACCATAAAAAGTACTCACAGGAGCAGTTATAATTTGATATATAAAGGCATGACTTAAGAGAACTCAATGGCACGGTTCACTCTAGTATTTAATGCATGGATGAAACATACAAAGGAAAATTGAGGTAAAAATCAAGCTAAAAACAAATGATACAGTGACCAAAGGGCACAAAAGGGTAAGGGGGGCCTTCCATTGAGTCATGAGGTTCAGAGTAGACCCGCTTGGTTTCTAAGCTTCTTTCCCATGACCCTGCCTTTATCAAGTTGTTTATTTCTCCTTTTTTCAATAAGGGCATTTTAACACTGTGCCAAGACCACATTGCTGCCACAAGAATGCCACAGAAGAAAAATTATTTATAAATAGACTCAAAATTATATATTTCTTATAACAATGAAAACCTGATAGGTATTTGTGTTAGAGTTCAGTGTCATATTGGCACACCAATGAATGACACACAAATGGAAGAATTGAGTTATAAAAGCCCATTTCTGCCACCGAAATTGTGTCCTTTTTAAGGACTTGTTGACAGAATAGCACAACATGACACCTCTGAACAATACCACTTTGCCAGCCAAAAAGCTGCTGCATTATGTGTGGCTTTATTCAAACCTTAGCTTTATTTAAACATTAAATGAAGCAGCAGTAATTATTTTCCATTGATCTAGGCAGCTAGTCACAAGATGTGAAACAGAAAATACTCAAATAAGAGTGGCTTAGTGAATAATACCCATTAAATCTATCAAGTGAAATTGGTTTGCTATCAATGTGACTAATATGCCAAAGTTTATCAGCAGACAGTTCATATGCAGTCTCAGAAAATTTGTCTGTAGCAAATACAGTTCCCCATTCTCATCTCTTGAAATTGCATCTCATCATGGTAATAGTAGACATTAAACTGCTACTGAGATTGTGTCACACAGTTTAGCTGTTGTAGCCGTTCTAAAACACAAAGGTCAAATCTTGCTTGGTGCCAACTTTTAGAGGCTAATTGGAAATTCTTTTCTCCAACAAACAATAGCCAATTAACATAAACTGATTGTCAGAGAAATAGCTCTTGGATGTTTCCTTCTTGTTAACGTTACAAGTCACAACATTTTTTAAGGGAGCAGGAAAATAGAAATAGAAACCATATAGGTCAGAAACAGATATCAGCAGGAAGAGGAGAAAGGGCCGTAAGTGTAACAGACTAAAGATTTTCTACAAATACAATCACAGTGCAGGAGTTACAAAGTCATTCTGTTACATTAACATGTAAAGACCAAGCTTTATCAGAAGAAAGCCCAGCTGCTTGCTGCCAGTGCTACAGAGATACCTCAATCCTCAGGACAGATATAGGCATATTGGGGAGGGGCTCTTCATCAGGGACAGTAGTGACAGGACAAGGGGTAATGGGTTCAAACTTAAACAGGACAGGTTTAGATTGGATATAAGGAGGAAGTTCTTTACTGTAATGGTACCGAGGCACTGGAATGGGCTGCCTAAGGAAGTTGTGAGTGCTCCATCCCTGGTGGTATTCAAGGCCAGGTTAGACAGAGCCTTGGGTGTCATGGTTTAGTGTGAGGTGTCCCTGCTTACAGCAGGGGGGTTGGAACTCGATGATCTTAAGGTCCTTTCCAACCCTAACTATTCTATGATTCTATATAACTCAAGAGATGTGGGTTATAGCACACTGCTTGAAAACAGTTTCCAGGACACCTGCATACCTTGAGGCTGTATTTTTAGCATGCAAACAGAGAAGTCACTTCAGATTACAAGCCAACACACAAGACAAGCCAAACTGTGCTTGAGCAGAGCTGTGCATTTCAAGGGACCAGTGCTACAGCACGGATCTAGAGCTGGATGTGAGTGGCTAGGCAAGATCTTCAAAACAGAGAGCCCTTTTTCACCTGTTACTTGCAAAGTAGCAGGCACCCAGTAACACACTGATGAACTTCTTTCCCTGAGCTCTGTACCCAAACACTGGATCCTCTATGGCCACAGAAGAACCTGTTCAGATATTCCCCACATATGATGGGACTTGTCACATTCTAGATGAAGGCTGCTCACTCTAAAAATCATTTATGTATGGTGCACCCTGAGACACCAATCCATCGCTGGTAATACAATATCAGTGGTATGGGCAAATAACCTACATATAATCATTTACTCCTGAAAGACTGCAAGGAATTTTCACAAGCTCAATTTATCAGGACAAATCCAGAAAATATATGCAGGTGTTAGTGGACATGATGGACACCTTATGAATACAATTCCATGAATTAATGGCCAAGTACCATCTCATTACTTCTTTTTAGAAGCAGTCTTGTTCTCTTTCCATGGAGAAATATTTCCTCGATAGAACAAGTAAGCTACAGTGGCTAGCTGAGAAAATCCTGTTCTGACTGACTTAAATAATTTAATAATTAATAATACCCATTATTAAATATATCTTCTTTGCATATTAAATTCTGGTGGTCTTAAAAAGGGAGACCAAAACATGGCTGTTATCCCAGTGATTAGGCTTTCTTTCTCATTAAAAACTTCTTTGCATATGCTCACAGGACAGCAGAACAGCCACATGGTAAAGAACAAAATCAGGATGGAACTCATGAAACCGATCAGAATAACCTTTTGGAGATTTGCAGCTACACCACACAAACTTCCCTAGGCAACTTGTTCTCCTTGTGACTGACACCCCGTCCTGGATGAAATGGAGAAATCCTAGAAGAGTTTAAACAGATAAAATGCCTTTTAGGAATTGATAGCTCAACACAATTCAGGATAATGCAGTATTTTATTCAGCCACAAAACATAAACAAATTTCTTTGAGACGAGTATTTCATAAAGGGCTCTTATTCCTCCTAGCCCTTATTTGTCTGGGAGAAGAATACAGAAGGTGATCAAGGAAGAACATTAAGAAAATAAGAATCATTAGAAGAGATTATTTTGGTTCTTCAGCTAATGAGCTTCATCTTTGCCATGCTGTGCAAGTTCTTCCCACACATTCTCACTAGAATGAGTTTTGCATTAGCCTTTACACATTTCCTTGTGGTGGAAGCTCTCTGTTGCCTCAGGATGGTGGGAAAGTCTAAAAGGTTCTTCCCCAGAGCCCCTATATGTAAGAAAGTTACAGCCAGGAACCTGGAACCAAGCCCATTAGTATGAGTGAGTGGTTGGTGGATCATTTTTTAACCCCAGATTAAATTTAAGGGCACATGATAGATATCCATCTCTGCAGGGAGGGAAATTCTATTCCTGCCAATGAAAGCCAAAGCCTATAGTTGTTATTCTGCAATTAAGTTTATAGTAGGTTGGGAGCAAAGAGATTTCAGCAAGTTCCTTAAATGATTAGCCATTAGTGGCTTTGATATAGTACCAAGGACTACAGAGGGATACCATGCAGAAATGCTATTAAGATGCAGATGCATCTATATCTACAGCGGTATCAATGTTTCCACCAGCGGCACTGCAGAGAAGAGCTACACAAGGTGCAGGGACCATAAAATACATGCACCATGCTTCCACTTAAACCTGGTGCTGCAGAACCCATGTTGATAGTGTCTTGCACAGACAGGTATGGGTGTACAGACCAGCATAGCCCAATACCTACCACACACTTGCCTACAACACACAAAAAAATCCTTGCATTTCTGCTGGCATTTCTCCTGGTACCATAATCGTTGTCATGTTAAAAAGGTCAATAAAACCAAACAAATTAAATAGAATGTGCTGTCCTTTTAAACTGGCTTACTGTGCATAATCTCTTACCTGAAGAATTCCTTCATTTTTTCAGATTTGGATCAGGCCCCTCACCTTTAAAGGCTGGAGGTGCAAGCTGGTGAAATCTCATGTAAATGGTTTTGATAAAGATTTGGTGACAAAAAAATTTAGTAAATTAATGAGTCTTTCTTTCCAGAGACAAAAATAAACACATCAGAGGCAACACGAAATAACTGAGAATAAAAAAAAAAAAAAAATGTTCTGAAGATATAATGGGCAAACCATCTTATCCTAAGGCCAAAGTTCACCAGTTTTCATTTTGATTTATGCAGCACCATTTTAGGGTATGGTAAAATTACAGAGCAACAGTCTTCTGAAATCTGACAAACTTGTCATGTCAACAGATGGGCTGTAAGAACAGAAGCTCTGAACTGGGATTAAGATGATTTGGTCTTGAATGATTCCATCTAACTGCTAGTTACAGCTAAAACAGCTAGATATATACTTAGATCATTACCCATCTATCATAAATCAGTCTGTTCATGAAAAACTACATCTATCTCTCCTTGTAAACTTTCCCCCACTGTTCTGATTCTTTGAACAAAATTATGCTGCACATCAGGTCAGAGAATTAATATTGGCTGACCAGAAAAATGGATGCCTTCGCCTCTTGACATTTCAGCCATCACTTTGAGTTATGTTGCTTAAATCTAATCATAGCATGCTACCTTGTACCATGCTGTTATACCTGATGCAATAAATCACCAAATCCTGTTAGCATCAATCTATGCTCAGCTGCAGTACTACTGTCATACCCGCTGCTACATATATGAAAACTCACACTGCAGAAGAGTGCCTCATTTCAGAAGTGTTGGAATTATATTTAAGGGAACAGATTCAGGTGATCAAGACTTCACTTTGTTTGTATTTTTAGGATTAAGAATTCCTGAAAATAAGGCCCTTGATTGCTTCAGAAAATGTAGGTAGTACTTAGGTGGAATAGGCAAATTTAGGACCCTGACTGGCACTCACATATATGAGATCTATCATAGCTTTGACCTAAAGCTAAATGTAGGAAAGATTATATTCACATACAAGCATGCATCCAAAGACATCACCCCCACCCTCACACCCCCAACTTAGAAAATTATATTCTTCTTCTGTATTGAACCACTTCATGGCTGCAAGCAGAAACACATAGGAAGAAAACTTCCCATACACCATGTCATTAATGTGTATCTTTGGCTTCTTCATCCAGGACAATACAAGGTTTTTGTGACCATATGAAATATACCTGCAGTTTGTGTAACACTTCATAGGCTACTATTTCCCAGTGTGGATTTTCCAGAGTGTTTTTGTTGGAAATAAAATGTCACACATGTATGTGTACGTGCAAATGTTATTCCAAGACTATAAAACTCCAAGTACTAAAATGGCCTTGAAAAGAGAATTTACTTCACAGCAAGCCTAATAAATAATCACACCTAAGTTTGGACTGAAGCAGCAAACAAAACACCACCAGAAAAGAAACCACCACAGCTCTACTAGTCTGTGACCACAGCTTCCACAAAAGAACTTCCAAAACCAGGCAGGGTAATAAAGCTGTCAAACCTGGCACTGGGGGTTACTAATAAGAAAAATGAGACTGATGCTAATCTATTGCAGTACTTCATTAATTAGATCTTCAACTTGTAGAGCACAATTTGCAGGAAATACTGCGCAGTCCTGTAGAGTAATTTACACAAAGACAGCCTGTCATAATCCATTTGTTTGGCTCATAATTTTCTTCTCTGCTTTTATTCACCCATTAATTGTTATAGCAATTTCCAAGCACGAATCTACTCCAGATTTCAAACTGTATTTGCACACCTTAAAGTACATAGACACTGCAAATTGTATGGCCAATGCAAATGGACTATCGTATGTCAATGCAAGGGAACAAAACATGATTTCAGGCTTCCTGTAGCCTGTTACTGAAAACCTTTCCCTAAAAACAAACAAATAAAAGCCAGCAGGCCAGCCACTAAAATGAGATGGGACAACTCAAATGTCAATAGCATTTATTCAGAATCACCTTCCTAGAGCTAACTTTGGCAGTGCTCTTTCTTGGTTTATTTTTTGATCCCCATAAGGGTAAGAAACATGCTAGACTCATCTATCATATTCACGTACTTGTGCCTCTGAGGACCAGTGAATTCCATTCCTGGTCATGATCATGTGTGCGCAAGCTAGAACAGTATGACAAATATGCATTGCACATACTTCCATCCTCCTCCGCTTTTCCCACCCAAAGGGGATAGGCATGACCTGCAACCACACCTAGGGACCATGGCTATTTGGCTCAGGCTGTAAAGAAATAGAGCTTCCTTTTCTGAATACAAATTTTTATGGTGACTACTCCAACACAGTAATGCGATTCCTAGCAGAATCACTCCAGGCTTTCTCATTAGATTGTTTCAGACAAGCCCCTTGTCTCCCTACCAGACACCGGCAGAGCAGTATGTACATCCTTGGTACTCACTTCTAGAGAAGGGGAGCCATTGTTCTCTGTCAGGTCAGAAGGCTTAAACAAAATATGAAAGTCTTCAACAGTCACTGACCGAAGCCACAACACACACAATCCCATTAAAACAAATCGCAAAGGGGAAACGCATGCAGAACTGCAAAATTTTGAGAAAAGCATTATTTCATGAGACTACATGAAATTAGGGTTCATTTTTTTTATGTATTATGGAGCAGGATGAAGAAAAGTGGTTGTCTAAAACAATCTATCTGTTTAGCATTGGATACTCCATCCTCAAACAGTACGTTTAAAGTTCTAATTCTTAAGCAAGTGCACTGTTGACCTTACCGCACTCATGAGAATTTCTTGACCATAGCTGAGTCACTGAGACAAGAATTATCCGAAGAAATCTTTTCAAAAGTTATTGATAAGACCGATAACAAGAAAACCTACTTCCACCTTTTATTGATCAATTTCAACTAACTTTTCCAATTTTTAACACCAGGAAGGGTTCAAGTTGCAGAAATTCAATACGTCTTTAGCTGGACATCACTGCAAGGATGCCACTTTCCAACTCATAGATTATCATCAGTGCAATGTCACTGATGTCCGTAATTCCCATTTGAATCACACTGGATCCCAAAACTATATTATGTCTCTAGAGAGAGTCAAGCGTATTCCCAATTAAACCTGAAGATTGACAAAGATGCATGGTATGTACTGCTCATTACAAAAATGCATTACTCATCTAAATCTGTCATGGAATGATTCATAAGCAATTCATTTGTAAGCTAGGCAAAAACTGTCCCTGTTCAGAGTTCCTTTCTAAATTTAGATTCCACAGCAGTTAGCTTTAAAAGAAATATTAAATTAGTGATGGGATGTGGAATATTGTTCTTTTAGAGAAAAATAAGAGGTTGTCTAGGGATTCTAATTCAATAAACTATGAATGAGTATAACTAACTTTAAATACTAAGAATATTTTTGCATCCCTGTTCCACTAATTAAGAAATACCTTTAGCTGCAACTGAAGAGTCCTGTTAGCTGCAGCTAATAAGGCCAAGCTAGTTTCTATGAGACTAAACACATTAGAACTTTTCTCTGCCTTGGAAACAGCAAAGATTCAGCTTCACAGCCTTGCCTCCAGCAATGCTTTACATAACTGCATTTTATAAAATGTCATCAGCTCCTTCAGTGCCTGTAAGGGAATGCCATAGTTCTATGTTTGTCACACTTCTTCTGACTGCTTACCAAAACAATAGGAATATCATTAACTTGATTGACTGCATATAGATCAAGAAGGGTTAAACTGTTATTTCCACAATTAGACCCCACAACTACATCCAACAACAACAACAACAAAATAAGTTTACGAAGCAACTTTAATTAGATCCAAATTCCAAAACAGACCTCAGCTTTTCCTTGGGATGCATGTTGCAGATTTTGTGTAAACTTGATGTCAAAGGATTTTACTGTTCCTTAAAATTGGCTTATGGACAAATATTTTCTTTCCTTCTGCATGCATGGACTCCAATGAAACATTCCCATTCAACAAGGAAATTGTTTATATTCAGCCCACTTTACTGGCAATAGATGTCTTAAGTTATACTTTACTTGCCTGGTAATGTTACTCTCCAGAGTCATAAGATTCCGAAGTATGAACCTGACACCACTGGGGTTTGTGAGACAGACGATCAGAAATTACGGGCTGATGATCAGAGATTCCCTGATGATGCTAGGTCCCACAAAGCAGCTCTAGCACAAGATTCCAGACATTCATCACAAAGTTGTTTCAGTCCTGAACTTCTCTATTTCCCATTGTAGAACAGAAACCTCAGTAGTCTTAGAAGACCCAGCTCAAAATAGAGCTCTCGGTATTTTTCCTTTTTTATTTTTAAGGTTAGTTTGGCTGTCCTTGCTGTATATAGGATATAGCACATTCCAAAACATCTGACTTAGTCTCTCTAAAATAGATTTTTTTTTTTTTTTTTTTTTTTTTTTTG
>NDXB01008629.1:97831-136881 GCA_002631895.1 Agapornis roseicollis
GGGGGGGGGAACCGTATCAAAAAAAACCCAAAATAAACAAACAAACAGAAAACCACTACCAAAACCCAGAAATATTTTTAAACTCTGAAATCACCCTCCATTGTTAGTTTATAATTTATTAAACATTAGAAAATTTCAATATACGTATCTCAAACACATTAGCCCTAGGCAATCTCTTAATATCTATTATACTCCCTATTTCTCATTAAGAAATAGATAAACAGAACATTTTGATATTACCCTGTCACAGTTGGGAAAAGATTTTTACATTATCCATTTAAATTTTATGGCAGTGTCTGCAGTATTTTCTGCCTTTCTAAACAACAGAATTAAGGGACAAAGAAAAAACGATTCTTTCAGAACTGAATTCCAGACCACACTTTCAGGCTTAAATGTAATACAGTAATGAAAGGATAATAAAAATCTTTAATAACTCCATGGAAGTATGCCCTGAAGGAATTAAACTTAGAAGACATGAAAGAGGAATTTCTTCGTGTCTGAGACTACAGAAATGTTGACAGCTGAATGTAGTCACTATGCACATCGTCACGGAATCAGGCCCCGAAGCTGGGATAAGCAGCCTCAGGATGTCACCTTCTCATTTTCTAACACCTTCTTTAACAAGTTAACCTTGTATTCTTAGCTGTGTGGCTTCAAATGTAGCCTGATCTCAGTGCCCTTGCACCTAGGGCTAGCATACTCCTTTCAGAAGCTTTAGCTTCTAAGCACTACTTAAGCTGTACAACATTCGCAAAACAATGAGGTGCTAAACTACACCCCTTACTCAGATAATACAGAACCACAGATATACATTCACACTTATTTTTTAATGTTATTTTTCTTTTCCTTACTCTGAGAGCACAACACAAAGTTTAATTATTTTTCATTTTGTTTTGAAAAAATAATTAGTAAAGGAGAAAGCAAAACCTCTTTTTCCCTAGTAAAATACTGGTTTAGCTACAAATAAAGGACTGAGCTAAAACTCTGCACACTGTACCCACACACAATATATGAGCATACAAGTGGGTATACACAAAAGCACTGTAGGAATGACTGGAAATGTAAACATCATGGGAGTTTTTTCCCTCTCCTGCTGTGTCTACTCACATACAATGATCCACTGTCAAGTTTTTACACAATGACTATAACTAAAATCCATGAGCTTTCCACTTTTTCTGTTCTCCTATAATCTATTATATCACCTCTAGGCAGCACCATCAGTAACCAATCACACTGCACATGCCCCCCCTCAAAGCCTTTTTCAGGTTTACAGAAATCTAGCAAATAGAGAAGGCTAACTAACTGATGAACACCAACTCATTTAAGCAAGCTACACAGTTGAAAACTAAGTGGCATATAAGGATTGCACTTGTTCAAATCCAGGGTCCTGTGTTCAGAAGTGGTCACAAACTGACCTTGATAGATATGGGGCTTCAGGTGTTTCATTCACAGTGCCTTGTATTTATTTTAATAAAGCCATGACATATTAGGCAGTTTATAAGAATTCAGTCTATTCTCTGGGACTAACCACAATACAGAGGATGCTTTATAAACAAAAATGTGCAGCAGTTGGCAGGGCATCCATCAACTTCAGTCATATTCAACCTCTCTTAGGCCTTGGCGAGTGTACAAGAGTGCCAGCATAAATACCTTACATACAGCTCAGGTTTCATGTAGGGCACTTCTTCTCTTACTGCAGGCCTCAGCAGTCACAAGTGCTGGTGCCAAGGAAAATCACTCAATTTAATTTAATTTGCCAGAAACAAGTGCTATTTATGAGAAGTCTCTCTTCCTAGAATAAAGAAAATTTATTGTAAGAATGGAGGCCAAATCCCATAAGACCTTGCTATCCATATCTACCATGGAGTAATCAGTACCATTTCCATGTTGCAGGATTTTATACATGAATTGATAACAACTTTCACTTCTTGCAAGACAGTGACCAAGCAAGATGTCAATCTGGAAATTTACTCAGACAAAGGTTAAACATTAAAGAACACCTCTTTATTGCATTAGGGAGCCTTGACAGAAAGAAGTAATTCTTGGCACATAGTGAATTCCAAATTCAGTTTTTGGAAGGAAATTCTTTTTCCTGGCAGATACTGGTAATGGAGATTCCAGCTTGCTGGTTAAAATGTAATATAAGTAATACTCCTATTTAAACACTAGTACTACTGATTTTGAATGCACATATTGACAAATATCAGCAAATGACTGATTGCCACAGAGATGCTGGTAGTGTTGCATTAAAAAAGGTGTGCTGGTTCAAAAGGGTTCCTGTAGTATAAAAAGCAGAAGCTTCAACTAAAAAAAAAAAAAAGGCATGTCCTGAGGTGCAAAACACCATTGCATGTGAGGTTATTAAGGGAATCAAATTATAAAATTAATAGATACAGCTCATTGAATCAATAGAGTGAATTTGTCTGAGCATATTCTCACTTAGCATTAAAATGTCTTTCAAGGCATTTGCAAATGTATCCAATAGAGCAAACTGTTGGTTGCTTTTTCACTAGTTTTTCAGATTCATCTTGCTACATTTGGCAAACAGTGGAATTCAAATAAAGGCTTGTCTTCACATACCGTATTCCTTTACATTCACATTTGGCCAGGGTGACATAAAAATCAGGTTATCATGTTAATCAGATATGCAGCTGAGAATTTAGAATGACTCGGCATTTTATTATCATAAGTTTCACTTTTAACTTGAAATCAGTTCATTTTTCTGTGGCAAACTGGGAATTTTGTGTCCAAATGGAAGTACTTAAAACTAATTTCTTTTAAAGTGTATAAAAATGGCATATAACCAATCATACATTATTCAATTTACACGAGGCCTAGTGCCAAGCCTTACTAACAGGTATGATATGACCACTTGTCTCTTTATGGCCAGAAGGATGTTAGAAGTTAGAAACAAAGAGAAAACTGGAATTAGTTGCAGAGAGAAAATATTCAGAAAGTAAGGTCCACTTGAAAAGCTTGGTCCAACAACACTCTTTCTTTTCCTCCTTCTTCCTTGATAGACCACTATAAAGAAATCAGATTTGGAGGAAAAAAAAAAAAAAAGACACTGATTTTATTTTTTTAAAAGCCTTTGCTAGTGATTTAGCACATCCAAATCTGTCTGTATTATGAAGTGTAGGTAGAATTTGTTATCAGAAATAGTCACTTTTCTCCTAATCTTCACTGATCCCAAGGTTTTCTACTTGGCCACATCAAAGAGTATCAACACTTAAAGACACCTGTGTGATAATATTAATTCACACACAATTCACACAATCTTTTGATCAGGATTACTTTGAGTATTATAGGCAGGATGGCATATATGAAATTTTTCACATCCTTAACATCATACTGTCGAATTGTTTGCTCATCTAATTGTCATGAAAAAGTTACATCAGCTGGAAAATAGTACTGGCAAAAATAGCTTAAATCTGATTTAAAACCCAAAACCCACTCTTCCTATAGAGTTGGATTGAAAGTAGATAGAGCAAGATAAATCAAGAACAATCATAAACAATTCCAGTGATGACACTAATGAGATAAAATGCTGTGGCCTTCTCCTGGCATCTGTCAAGCCCTTAGATTACAGTGAATGGTTGGTCTACAGACACTACAAGCTCCTAAAACACTGTCTTACAAGCTAAAGCCTCACTGTAGTCACCATATCTTTAGGATATGATTCACTGCATGTCTTGTGTTCAGGTGAAGCACTGCAGCATAACAAACACAGCATAGGACCAGGACTAAAATTATGATCTCATTTCTGCTCTTTGATGCATTTGATAGGTGACCTTACAAAAAGTCTTTACAATCAGTTTGCAACGTGGGGACAGTGATGTTATAAATGACTCTTTTATAAATGACTTTGAGATCGACTGAGAAGTGCTCAGAAATTACCACTGTGAGACACACATGGCATAGGCAGTGAGCAAATTTTGTAGTGCCAGGATGGCATGCTGTCAAGGTACAGAATGACAAAGTGTGACCTTCTGGCTGGAGGCAGACTGGGAATAGTCTCTCCTGTCTGGTTCACAGGATGCTCTAACTGCTTGCAGGGTTTCCACAGAAAATCTAAGCAAGAATAAGGTGCTCTTTCAATTTATAAGTGTACCATCTTCCTACTCTGCACAAGCATGTTCTCATATTCTGGGAGCACAGGGAAAATGAAGAAAAGCTTTTGGTTTCTGGGTGTTCACTCTCCTGCGTGCAGACCTCTGAGATTCATGGACTTAGAAGGCTCAGGCTCTGGACACTCATTTTGCAGACCCAGCTCTCAGCACTAGCTACAGATAACACTGACCCCAGCCAGGCTTGTAAAAGATTGCCTGTCCAGAGGCTAACCCTCGTTCACCACCAGAGATAGGCAACACCTTTCCTACAATATCACTGCCAGCTGGCATCTCAGAGGGCACCTATCAAAGCCATCTTCTGTGTGGACCAAAGTTGGAGTTACTGTGGGGTGCTCACAGAAGTGAAAAATCCTTATGGACCACTCCTGTGCAACAACTTAACATCACAGATTTCAAGTCTTACCTCAACAGAAAGCATATGGGCAAATACAATCACAGATCCACTTTCACATGCCCATATTAAAAGAATCAGTGACATCAGTAACAGTCCATCAAGGAAAGGCAGAGAGCTGGCAGATGGTCGACCTCAAGGCCTTGCTCAGTCATCAGGAGCTGACTTCATTTGCTGTGGCAAGCACTTGGCAGCACTGGAGAACAACCCAAGCAATCGTATACAAAATGCCAACAAGAAACCCCATCAGACCAGATCAAGCAATGCTCATTTGCAGCTTTCGGTGCTGGAGCACGGAGCACCCCACAGCAGTGGGACACCCATTCTGTCACCTTCCTGCACCATGTGCAGGCTATTACCTGTCTCTGCAGCTTGACACAATCTGTGGAAGTCTTCCACAGACAAAATGGACACACTGCTGTTATTAAACAAATAGGGAACAGACATATTTAAGACTCTCCTTTATTTTTTCCTCTGAAAATCCATTAATAAACTAGAAAAGGATTAAGATTTGGTGATTAACACCTGAATAATAACAAGTAATTATTTTTGAGCCAAACAAGGATACAGTATCCTGGGTAATTTATACTGGGTAATTAAGGTAATGAATACTTGAAAGTCTATCAAATAAATAGTCCCTAAAAGTGTTGCTTTAATGGGAGCATGATTATAGACAACACTAAAGAGGACTGAAGCAGATACAGCATACCTATTTCAGACACATATTTAAGAAAGGCATAAAACTAATCACTTAAGCTGTCATCTAAATTCACCATTGAATAGGGCCTGTTCTTCTAACAGGACCATGTTGTTTACATGGGCACACTACTATCAACTTAACTGGCATAGTTATACCAAGATCACCCACCATGTGAATACACTTCCTTTAGATGTTTTTTGTTTGGCGTATCTAGCATCAATCAGTACATGGTATAATTGGATGAAAAACAGGCTCCTATAGCATTTTCACTCATGGTCAGGCAAGCAGATGGAAGGATCCCAGCATAAGAGTTTGTCTGATTTGCTATCCCCATTGGATCACAAAGGTAATATTCCAGCTTTCAGTACAGCAACAGGAAAGGAGTGCAAGCATGGACTAATATTTCCAATACTGAACCTCAGCAGGATTATAAAACAGGTAAAGGATATTAAAAGTGTGTCCTGCTACCACAGAGCTGTTATGTACTTCAGTCTAGCACTGAAGCAACCCAGTTGCAAGAAAAAGTATTTCCAGAGTTTGTGTCTTCTGAAATACCCTCCAGATCAGTAGGGGTTGCTTAAGCAGCACTCTCTAATGTTCTAACCCCCAGCATGGGCAGTGACTCATCCTTCTGACTCCATTTGGGTGCCTGGGCCAACGAAACAAAGCTGAAGTAATGGTGAGCTCTTGCTGACCAGCTCAGCAAGCCCAAACGATATTATGTTTTATAGCTCTTCTCAGCCAAGTTATGGCCATTTCTTAGCATATCTTGAAAAGAGAGTCACTCTTCCTCAACACAAATGAAGGGGAAATACATCAACAGAGTATTAAGCATCATCTTTTACTGCCAGGATCCATCCGTGCACCTGGATCAAGGAGAGGCATATCCCCAAGTCACTATGGCCTGGGAACAGTGTGAGTCACATCAGCTTGCTCAGTGAAGCAGCAATAATCAGTCCTATCTGGACTTTTCTAAGATGCAGTATGACCCCTGTAGTAGGACTGTGGTTGTAAATTTGAAGGGGATAACATCTGCAGCCCACAAGTTGTTGGATTTAACATATTCCTCCTGCTAATTTATATTATAAAGTTGAAAGGACAGATTACAGTGAAATTTCCTTAATGAAAAAGCTAAATGCTCATAATAGGGCCTGCTTCATGAGGAGAGTCTGATGTCTTGATTAATGAGAAAGCATTAATCTCATTTGTTTGCACAGGCAAGATGAATTTTTAATATATAGTGAAACATCTAATGAACATTACAAGAATATGGAAGCAATAGAATATCAACTTGCACTTCTGAATGCTAGTCAATGCTGACCAACTAACCAGTTTGGATAGGTTGCCTCATGCTAGGAATAGCCTTTCAAAATCAGGGACAAGGGGCTTACCTTGTTTAGAAGTCAGCCTTTGGATTAACTTCAGTTTTATGCAGCTTCGTTTCACTTCTTCATTCATCTTTGTACATCACTTTTATATGACTTCTTAGTATGAGCCAGGAGTTTGGTCATGACTGATGTTTGGGAAGGTTTCATACATGGACTTCCACCTCTGCTTTAATAAAGTGCTGAATATGATGGAAAATTAGTTCACTAAGACCTTTCAGTCTTTCCCCAAAGACAACATAATCCTGGGTGGTTTTATTGTATTTTGTTTGATTGATCGGATTGTTTGATGGTTTGGTGCTCCTAACAAAATCTGTCCCCAGGTTTGTACATTTCTGTGATTGCAAAAGTCTGGTTCAGAATTTTGCATGCCTGTTTGAAAGCATAATGAAGTCTATGATCATCTGTTCTCTTCCAGGCAGTTCACAAAAGTTGATGAATCCTCACTATTATTTTCCTCAGAAATACAGGATAAAATAATTCTGCTAGCTTAGAAAATACTTTTCTTATTTTTTTTTCATTTAAGCACAAGCTGTAACACTCAAAGTAATTTATTTCTGTGAAAAAAATCATATGCTAGGAAAATAATAAGCTAAAGAATAAATCACTACAGCAACCCTACCAATATTCTTTTCTAACTGGTAATTAACATATTGCTGAACATTTTTCATCTTTTTCTAGAAACAATACTGCAAGTTCCACTATTTTCAGTTCCCCCAGGACTGCCAAGGCCACCACTAAACTATGTCACTGGTGGCCCCATCTACACAGGTTTTGAACACTTCTTTGGATGATGATTCCACCACTGCCCTGGGCAGCCTGTTCTAATGCCTGAACACCCTCTCTGTGAAGAAATCTCTACTAATATCCAGTCTAAACTTCGCCTGGTGCAACTTGAGGCCATTTTCTCTTGTCCTATTGTTTGTTACTCTGGAGAAGAGGCCAACCACCTCCTCTCTCTATCCTCCTTTCAGGTAGTTGTAGAGAGCACCAAGGTCCCCAGTTTGCAGCACTTTTTGATCAGGTGCTCAGGTCAAATCCAACTTGAAGCTGGCAAAAATAAGTCATTTCAAGAAAAAAAATGGTGGTAGTTTATTTTTCCCTCTAAAGGAAAGTATAAGGTAGCTTAAAGTAGGAAATATTCCTATAATTTGATATTATGCTTTACAGAAAGGGACTGTGATTTTGGCAAAATAATTAAGATGCAATGAACCATACAGAAAAGCTATGCTTAGTTTAAGTGGTTCTAATCCAATAGCAGCAAGAAGAAACCAACAGTTTGCATTAGGAAGGAAAGCATGAAAATTCATCTGACAGTGATATTTCAACAACTTCATAATGAATTGTCCAAGTGTTAAGTGTTAGCTGTTTTTGCAGCAGAGTGTGGAAAGTGTTACTTAGTTAAACAGCAGATTTTTTTGTTTCTTCATTTAATAACAAATAAATTAGGAGGAAGCTTTTGTTTTTCATCAGTTTGACAATTCTATCACTGTTTTGCTGGAAATAAGAGCAGTTGGCATTTTCTTCATGCCAGAATATGCATGTGTGAGTTGAATTGTCTCAAGTACAAGCAATAGCAAGATACTTGTTGTGCCAGATAGCAATTATTTTATGCACTGCAGCCAGGTTAATCTCGAGGGTAGGAGCCCCTATCACACAGTCATGTGGCAGCTTCTGCACTAAGGAAAGTTGTCTCTGGGGTCACTGCTTAGACACTTTAAAGATTAGACACCTGCCCTCTTGGAAATAAACCACCTAATTTTATTAAAAAGAACCATCCTTCTAATCATATGGAAAAAAAACACAGAAATAAAGGGTGTGATCTGACGATTGTGATTATATTACTTGATTTTCCTAATACTCAAAGGGATTTAAGGGCTAAGGCAACTTACCACTCATGCAAATTACTTTTTGGCAGCTTTTTCTGTCTATTAGGGACTCCAAAATCTGCTGTGAATTAGGATTTACAAGATTGGCACAAAACTAACTTTTCGTAGAAGGCCAAAACCAATTGAGGTACCACAGAAAGCCATTGCAAATATTCTCAGTGACGAGGCAGGAAGCTGAGTCCCGCAGGAAACATTGCGCCCTCAAAGCAGCAAATATCGTGAGGGGGAGAGTGCAAGCCTTAAAAAAACACTCTTTTTTCACTAACAGAGCACCAAACATTGATGAACTCTCCAGTTAACTAAGAGGATGAAAGCTCTTTTTTTGAAGCCTCCATGACCCAGATGTACAACCATCATCTGCTCCTACCTCCTTAGCAGCATCCCTCCAATTACATAAACATGCCATGCACACTGAATTTCACATCAGTGATGCCTCTTGAAGCATGCCATAACATTTTCCAGACAAATATATACACCACTCCAACTAATATGCATATACATGTATCTCCAGTATGCAGTTGATGAGATGTAATTATTCACAGCTGATAAGACTCTTGTTCTAAAACCTTCTACATGAAAGAAAAATATGAGTTGCAGAGAGACTTCTCCCTTTCCTCGCTACCATCAATTATAATTCCAGCATTATGTAAGAAACAGAAGAAATTGTCTCTGATCTGGTTAAAGGTTAATAAATGCAGCGGTTCAGGGAACTAGAGCAGAAAAATACTAATGGCTCGTGCACCTGGAACACAGCTTCCCTCTTCATCCTAATTAGCTTCTCCCACATTAGCACATCTACAGGGCATTTGTGCCCTCTGAATTTATGAAATAAAGCTGATCTTTGGCTTTAATAAGTCAAGGTCCAGTCAAACAGAAGAAACAGGCTGTTAACAAAAGACTGACACTGTTATCTCTAACTGGACAGCATAAAATAATATTGTCAGCTCTTCTGCTCCTTATCCCCACTTGTAAGAACCCACAAGTATTTTTCTGTGGATTAATTCACACATACATTTATTTTCCTATGTTAATATTGTTAGTTTTTTCTGTAAATATTCTAATTTCTTCCCATGCACCAACAGGTAGCAAAAGATTGGCAACAATGCTGCAATTCTTGTGAAATCATATTCTGAACAAAATATATTCAAAAACCTGAAGCCAATCAAAATACTGTAACAGGAGCTTTCCTGGCATTCAAGTGGTCAGGAATACACATCATACATTAAATCAAAGGCAAGGGAAAGACTTGAGGAGCAATGAACTGCTCATCTCTCACAGTGCAAGTGCAACAAATTACATGCACAGGATGAAACACAGCTTCTCTCTGTCCTGCCACATGGTGGCCTGGGATCACCCCCAAGCAGCATCACAGAGCTGAGAGTTGGCTCTTGCACCCCTTGCAGCCCTGAGATGACTGATTTCTCCCATGCTTTCCTCACCAAAAGACACTTAATCAAGCACTTGATTTTGATCACGTTAGTGCCTCACCAGAGTGTGGCAAAGTAAACTGGTCAGGGAAGTTCAGACATTTTTGTCATGAGATGTGCCACATCATTTCTTCATTCTCATTTTGTATCTCAAGCTCTATCAATAGTGACTCCCCGAAGCAGCACAAATCCAGCTCCTCTGGCTGACCACTGGGTTTTGGGGACACGGTCTCCACCACCAGCTGAATATTTTGTAATTCACAGATGATGTTCAGTTGGAGAGACACTACTGGTATAACACAAAGTGGTTAAGGCTATAAATGGAACATCAAATTAGTTATCAGAGGGAAAGTCAGTGGGGAGAGTCTTGGTTTGGTAAAATGCTTGTCTCGCAGCACTGTTAAAGTGTGTGAGATGATGCCCTTCAAACTAGGCAACCCTGGGCATCACCCTCCAGTCCTCCAAATCCCCACCAAAGTGCTTGCACTATGGGTAGGACTGTTATGTTGTTGACCTGCTTTATTTTTCCAGAACAGGGTATCCATCCATTCATCAATGAGAAGGGGATTTTTGTTTTATAGACAAGATGAAGAGATCATCAATTGCTTTCAGAAGGAAATGGAAAAAACCCACAGCATCAGCTGTGCAGTTGTCAGCATCCCCCATCAGCTCAACTCTTGGACCAAAGCCTCTCTCTTCATGACTGAGGAGCTGCCTTCTCTTTTGAAGATTGCTTCTGCCAGCTTGGCACATGGATTCCAGAGGCACAGGTACATAAAGCAGCAATTCAGCAAACCTCAGACATACTTGCTATCTCTAATGCAGAGTGTCTGAAAACAGGGCAGTAAATAGGATCATGCTGAGGGAAATGCAGACCTTCAGCCAGCTCCCAGACATGGGCATGAGCCTACTGAACAAACAGATATTTACCTCTGCAGTAATTGCTTTCATGCTGCAGTTATATATAAACCAGCAGCTGTGGGTAGGAGCTGCTTTGGGAGGAACTTCTTCCTGTTGTGAGCATGCAGTAGGTATTTCTGCTCTCCAGATTGTTGTGTTAAACATCTGGAAGGGGTTATTTTGGTAAAATGTGAGATATAAAGCTTTGACTCTATATACCTGGTGCTCCTGAGGCATTTGGTCAGGTATTTTTAATGGATTGCAAGCTTGTGGCCAGTGCTATGTAGAAACAAGCTTTGCCAGTGACTTAGATCACAGCCTAAGCCAATGACAAACCATCAGTAGCATGCAGATGTGTTTCAAACATGCATCAAAAATATTTTCCTTTACTTCTTAACTAAAAAACCCCAAACACCTCCTGCTATATTCACCTGATGATGTTAGCCCATGACCTGCCCCATCCAGCCACCGGTTTCTGCCATCTCTGTACCTGAGGCCCTCAATTATTGTTCCTCTGTATTTTCCAGGCATGTGGTGAGATACAATCACATGCAAAATTTCACTCCTTGTTATGAAATTAAGTCACTGCTGCCCTTGACACAGATTCTTCCCTGCATCCTGATTCTTAATACCAAAGAAAGATTAATTAAGTTTTGTGGAACTATGGCTCAGGTAGCTCATTAGGGACTTGTTTGCTTCTTTTTATTAAAATTTTCATTAAGTTGCATTAGAGGGTTTAACCACTTTTCCCTTTCTGCAGATCAACTTAAAGGCTTCCAGGATTGCTAACTATGCAAGGTAATTAGCCCAGGTAACACTTGCTACCTCCAAGATCACTTTTTCCATGGTGTCCCTCCTGCCAAAGGAAACCAGCAGCCCCATGAGCTCTGAGGAGGAGGACCAGACTGTGAAATTCCACTTGGAGGCACATATTCACTCTACAGAGTCGGTACAACACACATCCCTCTTGAGTGAGAAATCCCACCTCTCCCATTGTGGGAGGTGGTGAAAATCACACGTACCACAGCTTACACATTTTAGAAGCCACAAACTCCGGAAACACTTTTTCTTGCAGCTGGATGCAGTCACTGGCAGTGTCTTTGAGGATGAGATAAAATCAGGACCCTTTGCCTATGGCTGTGCCTCCCCTGTGGTCACCTGACAGGGAGACCCATCACTGTGGCCACAAACCTCCTTTGACCAACCCACTGCCTGGACTGCTCTGAGCAATGTGCTCAGAGCAGCCCATGTGCTGGTCTGAGCACATATGTGCTGCTGAGCAATGACCTAAGCAACTAAACTGACCGAGCAGAGAAATAGCTGGGGAAAAAGTTAATCTAAAGCAATACTTCCTTTTCAGCCTGAGTACAGCCTATCTGGTTCATGCCAGAGTGCTTCTGCACATGGGCAGGTCAAACAGAAAATCTCCTCAGTCAAAACGCAGCAGAAATGCAACCGTTCAGTCATGAGTGTGACAGAGCTGCTATGTTGCTCTTACAAACTTGACTTAATGTCTTGCAGTCCTTTGGGCTTTTCCCAGAACTTGAGGTCTCAATGACAGATGCATTTTCCATCTGATGTCCCAGATGATAGGCCACATAGCCAAACATGGTCCCTTGCACAAATAGCCCTTCAACTTGCAAGTGCAGGCCAAACCAGGGAAGGGAAAAGCCTTCCTAAAAGAAATAAGCAATTTTATTTAGGTTTCTTTTTCCTTTGTGAAACACATCACCTTCATGGCCAGTCCTCTGATGGCCTGCACAAGTGTTTGTGCCAGAAAACCAGGAACTGAGTTTCCCCAGAATTCCCCCAGGGATGCCTCTTCTCATGCTGCTGCTCCTCATCAGGGTGATCTGAATGCACACTGCAGTTCTTCAGGATCTAACCACACACTGTGTTCCCTAGTTTCTTCACTTTCTCTGAATGCTGTCACCCCAGTTTCTCCCATATCTTCTGGTTTGGATGCAATGACCTACTACAGGGGTATGTGAATCCTTCTCTGTTCAGGTACTTCATCTGTCCCTTCCCATGCACTTAGGCCAGCTCCCCAGGCTGGTGTCATCTGTTCTTGTCCAGCCAAGTAGGCAACTCAAAAGAAGCATTTTGAGCCCCAGCATTTTCTGGAAGCTTTCAGCTGAGCAGGCCTTGCTGTAGCGCAAGTGTTGGAAAGAAGCATCAAGATGACTGCTTTGGTTAAGCAGGAATTTCTGTCAGCTTGCTCTTTGGTGGATGGGTTTATGTTATCTAAAATAACTGAGCAGACAGTTTTCAATACAAGAAATCCATAAAATCTGTCTGTGATATACAGGAAGCACAGACAAATGAGAGGAAGAAACATGATTTAGAAAAACAAAAAGGGAGTCTGTAGTGATAGAGAACAATGAAGGAATGCATTTCCAGTTTCCAGGATGAGGTGTTAATGAAGAGTTGCTATGAAAAATGATTAAAAGCTGATAGAAAATACAGGCAGTGCAAAACTGATGTTATCGGGTTCAATTTCATTTTAGTCACTCAAAGTACTGAATCAGAGTTATTGTAAGAACCAGTCAAAGGTTTCAATAGTTTTTCCTGCCTGCCTATTTATTACGAGGTTTTTGAGATTAAGGCAAGAATAGCAAGCAACCCGTGTTAAAATATAAGGTTATAAGCACATTTTTCATAGGTTATAAAAACTGTATTTGCCAAGCTTCAAGTTGCCACGTTGCAAGGGAAGGAAGTCAGAGAGTGTAAATCCATTTGCGGCTCCACTTTATTCCAAAAGTAATCATGCGAGAAAATACAAGAATTTTACAACATCTACTTCACAGTACACTCAAAAGATAAGACATCCACACTGGGGAAAGCAGATTTCCAGAGTTTTTCAGCCTGAGACAGAAGTCTATGGGGTCAATGACATCCTCGGTACCTGCCTGCACAATACATGCACTTCAGCTTTTTTCTTATACTGCACACACTAGCTGAACATGAATCTGACAAAGCCTTTCATACTCACCACTTACAACCCACCCTGGCACTGCCTGAACTGAAAGGTTTTGTTCCCTATGCAACCTGTCCTATTTAACTTTTTTTCAAGGATCTGAATTTAGTGTTAGAAGAAAGTAGCTCATTGTTCACAGCTTAACTGATGTATTTCTGCACCAGCACTTGCGCAGAGAGTTTCTCTCATAGGTATGAAAGGATATAATATCAAGGATGCCTGAATAGAAATGGATCCCTCCAATGCTCTGTCACAACTAGGACAAACCTGGTGCCAACAAAGCAACAACATGTCTCCTCTCACAGGCTGAAGTTTAGTGTCACATCACCTGAGGACAAACCCTGAGGTGGTCCCACCACCCACATCCACTGGCTTTCACCAGTCCTCATTTCACTAGTGGTTGTTGGAGGTTTAACAGAGAAGAAATTCATATTTGAAGATAGGTGTCAACATTTTAAAATCATTTAAAGGGCCATGATGTGTCTGATGACTATGTTGCCAAAGTCTACTGCATTGATACAGCTCCTACAAATTTATGATGCTGTCTCTGTCTCCCAGAATACATCCACTGTGCTTCCCAGGAGGAGGTAAGGTATCACAGGAGAAAGGATATTGGGGAAAATGAGAAAAAAGAATTGAAAAAAAAAGGTTATTTATTCTAAAAATAATTGGTTCTTCAAAAGAAAACCACTTCATTTGAGAGCTAAACTTCTGGCTAAGAAATTTGCCACACATCTCTCTCTTTCCCTGTGTACATCTGAGGACAGCAGGGTGCCATGTGTTGAAACTACTTACTCAGGCTTCATCATATTTTACTTGAAATTATCTTTCACAGAGCTGGAAAGGTTTAAGAGAATTTCCAAAGAGAATTAGGCTGTGCTAAACCAGCTTCATTAATGTAATAAAACTTCAAAGAAGAGAATTTATTCCATCCGTAGCAATCAAAATATAAATAAACACAAAAATTTAAATAAATCATCCAAATATTTAGAGGCACTATATCACTTTTGGGAGGTATAACACACTGGCAAATCAGGGAATGGAAAACAGGATTGCTTATGCTCAGGAGATTCATCTGAATCAGACGGCAACAATATTGAGTTAGACAGTGCCTAGAAGGACAGCACCACACCTCCCAGTATTCAGACCCTAAACCAATATTGCTCTTGTATACCATGCTCTGTAGCATCTCTTTTTCAAAATAGAGTATTTTCATTCAGCAGTTGGAAGCATTTATCAGCATAAGGAAAGCTGCCTTCTGCTAGTTGTATAGGCTGAATACTGACTATTTGCCTTATTTAATGGAGAAATTGGAGTGGGGCACTGCCAGGGTGGATGCTCCACAACTACCAGCTGCTGTGTAGCTGCTCCATCCTGTCCCCAGCACTGTCACTCTCTGACCGCTCCTCTTTGTGTACTAAGAAACAAGTCTCAGCTCAAATACAACTTCTGACCCATGGTTTCAGTACCCGAGTGAGTTTCTGCTGGGGAGCTGTGCTTTTTAGTTTGAAATAGCCAATTGACACTATTCTGTGACTTGTGTCAACCTCTTGAGTTGTGTGGCACTCAAGTGACACTCATTCTTCTTGCTCCTCCTCTTCACCTGCCAGTTCAACAAAGGGTGCCATGAAAAGATGCATTGGGATTTTTGGCTGTGCAGGGAAGGCAACTGGAAGATATCACAGTATTAAAATAGGACTGTCACAGTCTTACATCCACAAAGAAATCTTTAGCTTGATTGGTGGACCATTAAAATGCAGGCCCTTAATGAAGATGTATCTCTGGCACAAGGATAGATTTTGAAATATGAATCAACGCCTGTGATTAAATCTCTGAAACCATTATTACAGGACTTTTCTTTTTATAACCTACCTCATTAAAAAAATATTTGGATCCCTCTTGTTATAGTTAGCTCAAGTTCTCTCATTAAGTCCTCTTATCATTTTTCTCATGATGAAGCTTTCAAAAGGAAGCAAAGCTCTTTCCTCCAAAGTGCTTTTCCTATGTGCCCCTTGTAAGGAGGACACAGCAGTAATATTGAGGACAGCTGCTCTGCCCTGTACAACACGCACTAGCCAGCTAAACCAGTGAAAAATGAAGCAGAAAAAGGAAACACTTCCATAGTCATGGGGCCCTGAGGACACATCAATGAGTTCACAGGGATCTAATGAATAGCAAATGTCACAAGCATGGACCTCTGAAAATATCATGTGGAAAAGTCTTTAAACAGAAATGATCTAACAACATAACTTACACAAGGTTGAAAAAATTAAGTTTCTGTGGAAGACTGGGACATACAGTCCAAGTTTACAAAGACCACTGCTCTACACACGTTGCTGTTGATTTCAGGTCTGCTGCTTTAAAACGAATGCCAAAGCCAGCATTAGAAACCAGCTTTTGAGATTCCCAATTCGTTCATACAATTGCTGCTAAAATCAGCAAACAAGACCCTGTACTGGTAGCATTGCAGTCACATAAGAGAGAATTTGAGAAGATGTTTCTTTAGAATACGTCCACACATGCAGAAGTGTGCATGCATGCACACACTGAGTCACTAAGTATCAGCAGCCCCGACTTAGTCTCAATGACAGTCACACTTCTATAAAGCCTAAGAATCTAGGACCAAGTTTTCCCTGGGATTCACGAGTGTGACGAAGCCAGTGGGAACACTTCATAGTCAGGAGGATCGAAGCATTATGAGTTGAAACTGGTCTTTGTGCACAGCTGCTCTGGCACTGGCTGCCAAGCCAGAGTTACTCTGCATGCTCACCAGTTCCTCTGAGTTAATTTGTATTCAATTTATTATGAGTTGCCTGTGTGTAAATAACTCTATCTTGACTTCCTATCTAAAACCATGGGATTTTGCTGTTACAGCTTTAAGGCAAATATGGCACAGCTTTATAGTCTGAAGCAGTAACTCACAGACAGCAAGAGGGCACAAGCATCACACAGCAGATAACCTCACATCCTACTTTTCTTCAGCCTCAGGAAGAAGAAACATTTCCACAGAAGTATGCAGAACCGGCTGGGGAATACACTGATGTGAGCAATAAGCTGGCAACTCTGGCGCATATACACTCCAATCTAGCCACCCACTGCTCTGAGGAATTTGTAAAAATACGGGGATCAAATAGGGCCATTTTGACTCAATTTCTTCCTATAAGCTCAGTTCTGCTACCTGCAGGTAGGACCTCAAAGAAGTAAATCCTTGATTCTTTAAGCTTTCCATATGAAAGAATTGAAGACGTGCCACTTTCTCAAGGCATCAATATTTAATACCTTTCTCAATAACCGAAACTGTGGGTTTCCCATTCTCTGACTTCAAAGCATTTAGTAGTCTCACCCAGTGCATCACATTACATAATCCAGCATTTTTTTCTTTATGCTGAACATTAACTCAGAAAGTCCTCAGCATATGGGATGCAATACCACAACACATAGGCATTCAGGACATAGAAGTATGGAAATCTACCCGGAATTCCTTAAAATTCCTAGCCCAAGCCCCAGTCTGTAGAAGAGCTGTAATTTCTTTTGTATTCCAAACTAGATTGATTTGAAGGAGCTCTAAAATGACCTGTGAGAAACATTAAGGGAAAAACAAGTTATTTAGAAATGCTAGAAAATAAACACATGAGAGGAGAAATAATTTAAGCTACCCAAATATTTTGAATGTAAAAATAACATCTGAAAAAAAAAAAAAGTTATGGATGTCATTATGCTCTGAATACTGAAATCATCTTCTCATTGCAGAGTGGCAGTGCAGCAATAAATGAAATGTTAGTTTTCATAGAGACAGAAATAGAAAAGAACATGGAGATTACAATGCTTTTTACTAAGGCAGAAACGTGCTGACTATGCAGGTTCAAGGTGCAGCTCACACTTCCTTGATGTTCTAGCAGGGACAGGAATGAAGAAAACTGTTAGGAGTAGATGGAGAGAATAGGAAGTAAGAAGGAAGGTGATAATGTCAGAACTTTTTAGTTCAACAAAGAGATATGTGAAAGCAAACTAAAGTACAAATATAGTTGAAGTCACAATGGGTACTCCTATTTGCCAAGATACTAGAGCACCCCTGGAAAGGAACAGCAGTGAATTTAAAGCTATGCAAAACAGGACCAGATTATCATTCCAGCATTTCTGTTTAGGGTAAAAATGGTAAAAATGTAGGATAAAAAATGGAAAAAACAATTTGAGATTTGACTTTTTCATTAAAATGATATTATTTTCTTGGTTGGCTAAGTCCTACTGCAAGATGCTCTTGCAGGTGAGAAGCATATTCAAAGAGATCTGTGCCATTTTCTGTAGAATTCTTAGTGCTGTCTAGTTCTATCTGGAAGGTTCTCCCATAGCAAAAACCCTCAGCATCCTCCCTACCCCTATTTTTAAGCATAAGCTTTTCACACACATTCACATATAAAACAAAAAGGGTAACAGGAATTAACAGGCACTGCAATTTTCAAAGCCCATATTAGGAAACACTCACTGTGGCCAAATGAATGCAACAGCAATTTTGTTCTTAGAAGAAAATCGGAGTTATTCTAGCCAACTATATTCCTGCAACTTTTGTCCTCTCCAAGGTACACAAATGGTTCTCCTTTTATAACTGCAGTAAAGAAGTTCAGAGGCATTTCAGCCACAGAAGAATTATATTTGTCATATTTTTCTTGCTGGGAAAGAGGAGGGTAAAAATCAGCATTGTGGTATTGTGGTACCACTGCAAAAGCTTTTTGTTCATTTGGCAAACCTCTCACCTGATGAAATTATATTGACCCAGAAACTGGGAGTAAAACCTGTCCAAGATGCCTGTTTTCCCCTGAGCATAGAGAAATGTCTGTTATGGTTACCTCTTGATTTGCTTTTCCCTGTGCAGGGCAGAGGGACAGAGCTGCTCAGAGCCAAGTCTCTGTAAGTGTCAAACAACATCAGTCCACAGTGTAATTAGTGGAAAGATATACTTCCATAATGACACTTCAATAACGGCGTTAGGCTTTCAAACCTGGTTCACATTGTATTTTTTCTCTCTAGAGCACTGTGCTCAGATTTTCTGCTCTTTGTAGCTTTTGTAGCTCTTCACATACACTGAAACGTTACTGCACTGACTGCCGGTATGCTGTGCATATAGTCACAGGGTTGGAAGGCACCTTCAACTTCATCCAGTTCCACCCCCCTACCACAGGCAAGGACACCTTCCACTAGAGCAGGTTGCTCCAAGCCCCATCCACCCTGGCCTTGAACACTGCCAGGGATGGCGCAGCCACAGCTTCTCTGGGCACCCTGTGCCAGCACCTCACCTTCTTAGGAACTTCTTAAGATCTCATCTCAATCTCTCATCTGCCAGTTTAAAGCCACTGGTCCTTGTCAACCACTACACATCCTTCTCAGTTTTTGCCTTCCAGCTTTCTTGTAGCCCCTTCAGGCACTGGAAGCTGCTCTATGATCTCCCTGGAGCCTTATCTCTCAGCCTGTCTAAAATGCCTCAAGATGCCACCTCGTCAGTAACTCACAAGCCTTACACAGCAAGTACCTTGGGAAGTTCAAGACTGGAAATCTGTTTTGGAGAGGTAAAGAACTGGGAAGCTTTCAACTCAAGAAGCCCTCAACAGACAAAAACAAGCCCCATGCTGCAAACTAACACGAGATTCACCTTGTCCTGGTACTTGTGCTCAAGTTCCCTCTCCATGGCAGGGTGAGTGTCACCCTGTGGTGGGTTCCTGAGTGGTGGCTGTGCAGCCTGCCTGCAGGTGGAAGGTCTGGCTTCTGTGAAGACTTGGATCAGCTTCTACCGAGGCCACTAGAAATCATGAGCTCAGAGGGGTCTTGTAAGTGGTTTCAGTTGAGGTAAGAGCTGGCAGATGTATCAGGCCACTGAGACGTCATTTCTCAACTGCCTTCATGCATACTGGAGCCACTGCAGAGGACAACCGAAAAAGAGATGTGGGTTTCTATACATCCATTTTGAGCAGCATATTTTTGTCAAATGTGGATCCTCAGAGATTTAGCATTTTTCCTGTCTGCGATTTCCTCTGTGAATCATCCAGGTTTGAATATTACAGCTCTGCTACAGATCAAGAGATGTGTTGTAAAGGTCTTCTCCCCACTGCACTGCATTTTAAACCACTAGGCAAGAAGGGAAGGATCTGCAGTAGATAAATGTGCATTAATATATACTAAGACAATGGATCTGTTCCCCATGAGGAAGAAACCTCTGGTGACTTGAAAGTGAACCATCCCTGGAATTCCTCACAAACGACCATCAGTGCACTCAAATCCCGTTCCCAGTTGAAAGGCAAAGGCAGTCAAGCCCCATAGCCCATGGTGTCAGCAGGAGCAGGAGACGGGGTCGAGTCCCCCTCAGCGCAGGGGCAGAAGACGGGAACAGGCCGCGGTGGCCGGGCCCGACGAGGTCGCTGTCCTGGGGCAAGCTGTCCAGCCCTGTGGCCAGCTCTGCCCTGCCAAGCCCTGCCTGGCTCTGCCATGCCCTGCCTGGCTCTACCGTGTCCTGCTCTGCTGCAGGCTTCAGCCCCAGCCTGCAGTACCGCTAGTGCCGCTTGTGACTGGCTTACCTGCTAAACTGAGCTTGTGCCACGGCTGGTAGAATTCGGGAGCTTTCGTAGCACAGAGGGGATGTTAAGGATTCTTGATGTCAAATTATACCTGGAACTGCATGGAGACCACTGGAAAATGTCTTTGACCTTGCAGTAACCTTGTGTGACTAATGTTAACCCTGATTATCTCCTATAGTACCCTACCCTGTTGCCTACTGTGATGCTAAGAAACTTCAGATCATCGCTTGCATTATAGATTACTTCTCATAAGTAAGATTTAAGCACACTGATTTGAACAGAATGCAGTCAACATCCATAATGATGGTTCTGTGTCAGCTAACTAGTGGCAAATAGATAAACAAATAGTCCATAAATTACCCCCACAGTGGAGGTGGTTTTTGGGGAACTGCAGACAGAAAATGAAATGACTGCAGAGAAAATCAGCATGTGGAACTTTCTGTCTTCAGCAGACAGGCGGACTGAGTTACAAGCTGTGCTGTGCATGGGGAGATGCCTGCTGAAGGAGACAGCCAACTGCAGGAAGAATAGCGGTGGCCAAAGATAACACAATAGATCAATAATGGGATTTTTGAAAGCCACAGTTTGGCTTTTGTACTACAGATAATGCTGCACGTAGCTGTTTGTTAGAAGAAGAGTGTCTAGTGTGATCAGTGGCAAACACCACAAGAAGTAGGATAGATGGTGTCCCTGTATGTAGAGATGAGCAGACCTCAGCTGCTGGCCTTAAAACAGATGGGTTTGCCTTCAAATTACAGTAAGACACTTATGTTCACACTGGGTGAATCGCTGTTTGTGCTATGAGCGCTGCTCCATGCCCATTATGTCAGACTTAAAAAGCTTCCATTTCCCAGGCACCACCTAAAATTGACTTTTTTTTTAGTAAGCAAAGTCTTAGAAGACTGACGGTTGCCATAGACACATCAGCAAAGACTTGACTTGAAAGAATGACTGGGGAGAGTATGACTTTCTTAGAACCAGATCCCAAAAGGAGTGAAAGCTGAAGCTGGGATGACTCAGAGCTGCACCAGTAAGTGGAAGGAGCAGCCTGGTCAGCACTGCCAGTCCCCTCCTCAGCCAGAGGACAGGAGGCACAACAGTGATTCCAGGCCAAGTTGCATGGGCTATATCCAGCATCACCCATTTCCTATAGAAACTCTGATTTCTTCTATATGACTGAAGGACTTGATTTGGGCCTTGGTGGACACCACTGCAGGTGAACCAAAGCCTCTTCAATTACAATGTGCTACTGTGCAGAACTGATCAGCCTGTCCATTGCATAAAAATAAAGATTCAAGACCAGATAAAGTCTCAATAACTTGGGCACACTTCAATTTATATCATATTTAGATAAAAGCAGAGTGTGGGGTCCCTTTAAAATGGTTTTCTAGAAGAGGACAGTAAGCCCAGCAGTCATTACTGATTAAAAACCTCATTAAGGACAGAATTCCAATTTTGTATCTCTCATCATGTCTGTGCAGTCATGTTTATCTTGGAACAAATAGATGGGACCATTCTGCTGTAAGATATCTTTAAGCAACCTTTCACCTCCTGTCATTTTTGGATTGAACACAAAGCACATTTATTGAAATGATGCTTCGGATTTATATAATGACTTTCATCCCACTGCCCCAAAGAACATTATTCTAATTGCCAAGGGTTTATTTATACCTATTTTGTGAAATCAAGGAGGACTTTCATCAGCTGATGAGACATCCTGGAAAACGGGGTCCTTCAGAACCACTTAGGAGTGGGGAACCTTGTTCCTTTAGCTTCTCTGGCAACGCAAACAGACAGAAATTGGGGAAGATTTTAACTGCTCCACTAAAACCTCAATTTTGATTTAAGTCCTAATCAAGGAGAACATTAAGCAAGCTTGCTCATACCAAAGTTATAGAAGACGTGAGACATTGCTGCCACTTTCTCACCCCCCTTGTTTCTTCTCCCCATCCTCACCTGCTCGACCTCCGAGAGCGTTGCTATACTGGGAGAACTCTGCAGCCCAGCTTTCCAGCTCTTCTCAGGGATGGTACTGTCTCTGGCAGGACACCAACTCCTCCTCCTCCTTGGGCTGGATGCTGCCTCCACAACTGCCCAAAGAGCTCCCACATTTCCACAGCCAAGATGTCCTCATGCAGGCCTACTGGATTTTGTGCATCTGATGTATTTCTGGATACAGAAAAATGGTGCACCATTTAATGGGCCATCCTCAGCTTAGGTCCACCACTCTCTCTGCTGAGGCAGCATCTTTCAAATCAAAGTAGACTTTTCATATGGAATGAGCTTTTCATAAATTAATTGTCTCCACCCCTTTTGTGAAATAAGTTAAACTGGGACCACCAAGCACGTACTGTCAGCTTTAGCTTCAAGCATCTTCACATTTAGATAATTTCTAACAGCAAAGGATGTCTCAGAACATGTGGCCGTTTACACCTTTCAAATCAACTCAACTCCTAACAAAAAACCTTTGTCATAGATGACACTTCATGTTGGACCATTTAACTAGGAAGACAGGCAAGAATGATACCCTTGTCCATTTTCATATCAATTGGCAGAAATTACCTTTATTAGAAAAATGATTTTTCGTATATTTACAATTTTTACATCATGTTATACTTGGCACGTGTGTTTTCCCCAAATATATACAGTTCGGTACACCAGACATTCGAGTCCCCCATTCCCTTAATGTTTTTCTACATATTTAACAAAAAAATTAACACAATACAATTTGTAAGACAACCGCAATAATTATATATTTCTCTATCATAAAAAGTTTGAAGCAAACATTTGTTTTAGATATGTTTAAAATATTTATACAGTATTAGCACTCAGTCATGCACTGTGTCGGGGTGAACTGCTGTGAGGTGGTATATGCGTACCACAGGGAGAAGAGCATGAACATTGCAGCTCCTTCAAGCTGCAATGTGTGCTATGGGTAGATCCCAATGCCACCAGGATTCCAGAGGCAGGAACAGAGGGGTGCAGGGTAGCCGGATGTGTATCGCTAACACAGCAGTTAACACCGTGTGTGTACAGAAACATGTATTAAAATTCATTTCAGTTTGCTAATCCTACCTAATAAACAAGGCAGTAATTGAGTTGTCAAAACTGGTTTGCAACTGTTCTATTGTTCCCTAAACCCTTCTTTTTGAAGAATCCATTAGACTATGAATATCTTAAAAATTATTTTATGCTTGATTCCATTTCACCAGTGTTCTTTTATTTCTCCTCTAACAACCCAATTTATTTCCCCCAGTGTTAAGATATCTTCAAACCTCTGCTGTTCTTTGCTAACAATTGGGAATTTATGACTTACCTTTTGGTTTTAAATATTATACTCTTAAGAGTGTCATGGTAAATTGCACAAGTAAATAACAGAAGTTTGGCTTTCTAATTTACTATGCATGGAACAAACGGTTCCAAGATTTGTGGCAAGATGTTATTTACAGAATGCAAATTTCTTCTACTGCAATGTATATCAGTGCTCTGACAAGCAGCTCAGATTAGTACACCTGGAGGTTTTTCTCCCATCAGAACAAGAATACTATTCCAACTGTACTATAACTGATTTTCTTTCTGGCAAAATCCTAAGTTAATATTGTGAATTCTGAGCTTCTCAAGATAAAAATTAAATTAACCTGGTCTTAGGATGATGGCTGAAGATCCAGTACTGATTTCCAGTTACATCTTGGTTTTGAGAGTTCCACTGCAAATAATGTCTAATCAAACTCAAAATAGCAATGTATTACTTGAAACTGTTAGAATCTGGGTCACAATGATGAATTTTCATCTTGCCCATCATTCTTCCCCAAAACTTTATACATATACATATATATAAAGCTTATATATATATATATTATTTTTATATATATGTCTATGTATACAAAGACTCATCAGGACAACACATTAAATTCATATTATTCAAATAAACAGGTTAAAATGTTTTTAAAAGTGTAATTTGAGATTTTAAAATTCTTCTGGTGGTTTTTTTTAGCAGCACAGAAATATCAGTGGTTTCATCTAAGCCAGCAAAAATAGTTACACAGGATGAAAGGAAGCACAAAATGCTCTTCAGGATTACTGTAAACCTGAATCCAACAAATTAAAATTAACATTATTAAATCACAGGTGAAGTGCTCCTGAGAGAATCTGAAATGGGTAGATGTAAATTTTGCATAAAAATAGCATACTTCGTTAAGAATCAGGTAGGAGTTTGCCTAACACATTAATGAATTCTGTTTGTACCTTCTGGTTTCAACAAGGAAGACACAAGATACACTGTGCATGTGCATGTGGGAGTGAGGTGTGAAGACAGAGAAATCAAGCTGTTCTTCACCAGTGCAAAGGGGACATTCTGAAATGAGTAAGACTATTTCAAATTACTGTAGCTGATATCAAGTCTAAGTTGAAAACAGTTCTTATTAGAAATGTCACTCGTTCCTATCCCAGCTGCGCACAGTTTTACATGATGCACCTTTCATACTTCTGCAACATTAGGTGTGTTTTGGGGTGATTTTAATTCTCAGTGTGAACTGCACTAAGGATCTGTTCTGCCATCAGTCCTTCACACATCCCTATTTAAGTCAAAAGGTGTTTTGCCTTAATTTGGAATCCAGACCTTGGCCAGGTAAAAATGAACTAAGCAAAACTTTTCTTCTTGCTGATGAAGGACTTGGTTCCAAGTTCTTCTCCAAGACATACTTGCAATGAGTCACAGACAAAATTTGATCCTACAGGATTTTCAGTTTCTCAGTTAAGGTGGAAAAATTAATAATTATCTAATGCTACCCTTTGGAAAAAAAAACTAAAAAAATCCTAAAACCTGAATGATTCCAAGGTTTTTTGTTTTGTTCTGTTTTTTTGTCATACTTTTTGGTTAGAGCTTTGTAACTTTAGAAAAGAAGCTGAATACCACAATCATCTCTTGGTAAAAACCTCCGCATAACCAGTAACAGCAAGCTCAGAAGCTTGTGCATTGAGAAAAGAATTCTAACAAACACCACAGATAATACTGCCTCTGGGTGCAAAATCAGCTTTGGAAACTGCCCAGTCTGCATGGACAGGCACTGATGCATGCATCAGCTGATCTTCCCTGGCAACTTGGGGGGTTTAGGTATCCTTCCTCAGCTACCTTTGTATAACATGTTTAAATGACCAGATAAGGATCACATAAGCTGGCACAGAATGATAATGTCAGTCACCAGGCCAATAGACACTCTCTGGACATGAATTTTCTGAAAAGTATAAGAAAATATCCTTTTCCTGTGTCTTTGCTATGTATAGTGAGTGCCATTTCCATCTTTTTTGGACAGGAACTCTCCTCTGCTGTGTGTTTGCCTGTCTTAGCACAATTCAATCCTGATCCCAGGACATCCTTCAGCCTCTTCTGTACTAGGTATCGAACCCTACAATAAATGGTACTAGAGAACTTGGGATGTAGGAGGTTTGAAAAGAGAAGAGAATCCATTAAAATAAAGCCCTGCTGAATCATCTCCCACGGCTCTGGGAGATGATTCACACATGACTAGGTTGGAAAGTGTATGCACGCACATGTGTGTATACTGTATATATATTTAAGTTAACAAGTTTATTAATAAACAGCTTCTCATGGTATTTGATAATTAAAATATGGGTCTTATTCAAAATAGTGCAACCTACATAGCAATGTACAGGAAAATTACACACATTATTCCCATTACCATTAATATGCTTGTGCATATCAAGATGACAGGACACCCTTTTCCATAGGAGTAATCTTTTGCATATTTAATTGTATTCTTTGGCCCATTTTCCCATGAAACCTCGTATGAAAACATGAAGACTTTGGCTTTAAGAAAACCCCAAAAAAACCCAGCTCCTGGTTTTTTTCAGTGACTTTCAGAAACTTCAGTAGAACTCTAATTGCATTAGCTATAAATTATCATTTCCTCCAGAAGCCACACACCCTGCAGCCTGTCATGGACCACCCGCTGGTGTGGAGAGCTGTGAACCTCCAGTTTCATTTTTCACTCTTGAAGATCAGTGACACTTCAAATGTTGCATAACACACCCTTCAACATTCTTCGCAACTTCTGTTATCTTGTCTCAACAGTGAACAAGAAAGGTCCCCTTCCACAGCAGCATGGGGAGGCCCAGCAGACTTGAGAGGGCCTTTGACTGCATTAATTGAATCCAAATACAAGATTTGTAATGTGAAACAGAAGCCAAAATATATTTCCAAAAGGTTTGTGCCATTAAACACCAGTATTAAATGGGCTCAATAAAAAATTACCAGACTAAAGAATCCTGTAATAATGATGTAACACAAATCTCCTCAAAACAGCTATTCTTGTGTACCTTAATGCACAAATAAAAAGTGTTCTCATAATGCATTTGCTGAGAAAAACATATAATTTCTTCTACTAGTACTAGAAGTGCAAAACAAGACATTCTCCATTCAAATTTCATGTCACTGCAAATATTATCATTGGCCACATTAAAGCTTAGTACCATTTATGAGAAGGGAGGAAACCTTTGTCAATTCCCAAGCAAAATATCATCTCACTTGGAACTTTACAGTGCACTGAATAAGTATCACAATATTCACTGGTATTTATTTTCACAGTTTTCTAACGTGCACATAGAAATATAATTTTTGAAATATATTAGTGAAAACAAATACTAATACAAAAGGGAAGGGACAAAACATCTAGGAGTATAACTGCTTATCACCACTACTTCTTAAGAGTTGGGGAGTTAAACCCATCTCTCTTTTAAATATGTAATACTATATTTAGAGTGGTTATCTACTAATAAAGGTGTTGCATGACAATGTTACAGCATGTTTATATTCTCTACTAATTTAGGATTGTTTTCAATACAGGTAAAGAACTAAACAAAAGGAGTAAAAAGTGTCATTAAAGTGCAAACCAACAAAAACCTGGTAAATAGTGAGGTAAGTTAATTTTACTTACATTATTTCTGGTTCTTAAATTATAGATATGACAAAATCATCACAAAATCAGCAATGGATTCTTACAGCTGTTATACTGGCATTCATTTAAAAACAAAACAGCTTGAATCACAGCAGATCTATTCTGCGGTACATTAAAAAGCTCATGAACCTGTGAGAAGCACTAACTGCATTCTCACTGCAGTGCAGGGCAATGTACACTTGTAATCCTGACTTCCAAAGCTGCAGGATACTGGAAGAGCATGTAGTTTTAGACAGCATACTCTGTACACAGGTTAAGAGAAGCAGGGCACACACACACACAAAAAAAAAATCAAAATCTTGACTGAGGTGACATAAATGAGGAGCTTATTTACAGGGAGCACAGGAACCCTCCCCAGCAGAGCTGACAGAAGCAAGGCAGGATTTATGCTGCCATTTAACAGGGCAACAGACACCAGAGAGCACAACCAACCACCTCTCCATCCCACAAACACCACAGTGACACTGCAATGAGGGTGAACATGGGATTCATTCCATGATGAAAGCTAAGCATCAACAAACATTTCACACCCTGTACAACATGTGCACATGAGACAGAAAAGTCTGCATGACCAGAGTGATGGAAGAGACGTGATGGTCTTGAGGTGACTCCAGTTTACCCACAGCTTCACAGGTGACTCCAGCCAAAGCAGGCTGAGCCATTCCTCTGTCATATCACATGCCTGTCTGTGCTTGCACTTACATCCACCAATAAACACAGAGTTGTGATTAAACTGTGCTAGTACATTTAAAAAAGACAGTACAGGTGAGTTTGGGCAGAGAAATGGCTTATATCCTAAGTCATACTTTAAAAGGCCTTTATGCTCTTTCCTTCAGCACTATTATGCTTTGAAGGCTTATCTCTCAATAAGAAGGAAGTTTAGATTAAAAAATAACATTGGTAAAGCAAAAAATTTAAGTGTATCATTGGAAAACAGTTTTTATATTGCAAACCAGATTGCCATATACAGGAAAGACACCTACTTAGAAAGGACTTTTGAGCTAAGACAGGACTAGAGCTAGGAGAGGAAAGGTTTAGCAAGGGAATGTATGACACTTCATCTTGAAAGAAGCACATGATGTGATGATTGACACTTAACACAATCTAGCCAAGCCATATGTACTCTTTTGTATTAACTAGGAGAGTATTTTGCCGTAAAAGATCTGGTTTTGCTAGATTTTATATATCAAACATCTTAAATGCAGTGTAAAACAACAAAAAAGGTTCACCTATTGAATTCCTCCTAAATCCAAGCTGACTCTTAGACCCTTAGATTCATACCACAATTCCTGTTCTATATTGAGGAACTAAGCAAGGGAAGGAATACTACTAAAATCTTCCCCATCACTAAGATGCATATGCTACACTGCAGAAATATGAAAACAGCAAGTTATTCTGCAAGGAATAGATTCTGACACTTGTATTTCAGGTGCCACCTTAGTAACTACTTGCAGAAGCATAGGAACCCATATGCACCTGCAAGGTTTAACTTCATACTCATTTGCAGATCTAACGAGTGGGTTTTTGAGGCAGGGAATGAATAGATAATTATTTTTCTAAGCTAACCTAACTGAGATGTATATCTTAGAAGCTCATACTTTCTACAGAGTTAATGGAGAGAGATAAAACCTTTCAGGACACTTCACACACATATCTGCTCCTGAGCCTTCACTGCTCTAAACTACCATCCAGAGGGAATTTTCTCTCTCCCCACTGGCAACAGAAAGCCTTCCAGCACTGAAACCAGAAGCTAGACACACAGCTCTAGCTTTTTCTTCCTTTAAAACAGTGTAAAAAGATTTATTTTCACTGAGAAAAAACAAAAGTTCCTGATTTCCCTTGTGGGCCTTATTTCACCTCCTAAGTGTTCCTGAAAGATCACAGATAGACACAAGTGTTTATGAGATGCTGCCAAAACATGGTGAGCTGGTGGTGATTTGGTTTCTGTTTGTCCACAGCACTCCTTCTCCTAACCAAACTCCTTAAATAACAGAATAATGAATCCTGAGCAAAAGCTGCAAAAACTGTAAATGAAATCTTCCAGAAACACAAAAATTCTTAATTTTCCTTAATTTTATCTTATATATTAAAATATCCTGTTTCCATGCATTAAGTTAATGGATGGCTACACTGCTCTAAGAAATGCAAGCAGAACACAAAACCCATTTGAAAGGAAAAAGGCAAATTTACTGTTGTGAAAAGGGAAAGACAAAAATATGAATAAGTTCTACAATGTCTTTAAAAGAGAAAAAAAGCAAGAGGCAGGTATGTCTATGTATCTGGTTTTACCTCCATGTACCTACTCCATTCCTCAGCAATTCAATATCCTGCCTCCACAAAAGTTGTCATCCAGGAGCAGTGTAACACTACAGGACATGCTACCAAGAATGGATCATATCATTTACAGCCTGATTCAGTTCCAGCTGGAGTCACGTGAAATCTTGGTGATAGGAATGACCAACAAACTGCTAGAGCTGTAATCAGGAAAATGTAACAAGTCACCAGCACCATCCAGAAAGGTACAGAAAGGATGGTCACTTATGCAGGAAGATTCTTTTCTCCTCTTCAAGAATAGCAGCAGCTAGAGTGAGAGAGAGGGAAATACAGAAAATCTTGATCTCAGTTTAATTGAAAGTCAGTGCAAATACATCAACAAAGCTCAGGCAATATTCAGAATTCCACGCGCTCTATGGCTGAGCCTCACAAGCTGTGGCTTGTGGCTCTGCTGTTAAAGATTTTCCTTCAACTTCTCAGCTGCTCCTTCTTTACCTTTATACATCCGTAACCACACCAGCTATTCACCTACAACCCTACAATTTAACCTTTTCTTCCCCCTTCATTCACTCGTATTATATACCAAGATCAAAACAACAAATGCATGCATATCCTTATTCCTTCTACTTTCAGTATCTGTTGTGGGTTTTGAGGTTTTGTTGTTTGTTTCTCTCTCCACCCCTCCTTTAAGGCAGCATCTTTTTTTTTCCATGTGAACAACTGCTGTGCAACCTTATCAAGTCTTCCATGCAACCTTATCAAGTTTTCCCTCTGTCTCCAATTTCTGTCGGTTTAGGGGAGGTGGTTGTATGGCATATTTGCAGCTTATAATAAAGTCACCAGAAATCTGCTCAAATCAGAGAAAGCAAACACTGCAATATATGAGTTTATAGCTAATTTGCTTGTACATTTCACAGAAAGATAAATCCACCTGGGTGTAGGATGTTTACATTTGGATCTGAACGGTTCACTTACAAAATGTTTTTAATGGGAATTTATCTTTCCGACTACTTCACATACAGTACTTATATATATCGAATTGTGTGTATCTAGTTAGATAGTGATGGCGATACAAAACACTTCAAATGATCAGCAAATATTCTGAGAGCTGTAAGATGATGTGAAAAACAAAAGCTACCTACCACTGAGTTTCATGATTCACTTGGTGAATCTACTCTGTGGATTGCACGGCAGGTTTTGGTATGATATACCAAATACCATATCTGCTGAAACACACCAGACAGTTCAAAATACTTAAGATTTTACTTAATATACTGTGATTTGGATTGGAAATTAAAATTTGCCTGAAACATTTTTATTAAACTCCTTAAAACAATATTTATGCCTTCACTGCATGTGCCTTCCTGTAGGAAGGACCTAAGACAACTAGTATATCTATCTATGTCTTTGGGAAAAGGTTTTGGCTCATGAAAAGTAGTATTCATCTAATAAACACCCTAGTCCTGCTTAGCTCATACAACTTCTCTTAAGAAAGGTGAATTTCTCTAAGGGCAGATCAGGATCTTCTGTTTATAAAAAACTACAGCCAATGAGGAACCAGAAAGCATACCCTGTGAATCAGGGCCAATAATTGTGACCAAATGTTGAATAAAGAATACTCAAACCATATTTGCTCTGGAAAGTGCACAGATACCCACAGATATGCTTTCCAGACATACTTATAATAAAGTATACTGGGACTTTTGGAAGCTGGAAATTACTTGGAAGCCCACATCTCATTACATTTAATTCCTTCAAAGATACTGTCCTTCATCATCATGGTGAACATACAAATACATTTGTAAATACTAAAAACTCATTCTGCACTGTTTGGCAGTTAAAATTGGCTTAAAGCTGTTTAGTAACAGAATTGTAAACAAAATTCAAGAATGTTTGTCCCTCTACATCGTTTATGTTATCTGCCATTTGCCATTCTGCTCTACAGTGTGCTGTACCAAATGAAACAGCTTGGCATGCAGATACTGATGGGCAGAACATCAGAGTGTCAGTTTAGAGAAAAGTTAGGGTTATGTTCACATTTTCCAATACGCAGTGGTAATGGTTTCCCTGTACACTGTTATTCAGTGAAATGTAGGGAATAACGCTTGAATAATCTAAACTTCCTCTACACAAAACCCTGAAACAAATCTCAGAGTAGCAGAATATGGTAGAGCACCACCTGTTGAATGCTTTCAAGTATTTAAGTATATTAGTAATTAGATTTCCTTCTTTAACTTAAATTAAATGTACAGCTGTACACTCCACTCATGAAAGGCTTCCCCTCTTCCCTTCCACACTCCCTTATGCTTAAAAAAAAAAAAAATTGTTTTTTTTTTTTCCAGTAGGGTTAAGAAGGGATGTGTAGATGACAATTCCTTTGTGAAATAACCTGACAGATCTTTATTAGAAGTCATATAACAATGCACCCCTGTTATATGAATATCTCTGCATACCAGTAAGTGATAATAAAGATGGTTCTGCTTAGTTATGTGTGCATATATTCAATCTATATAACAGATTAGATCAGAGAGGTTAAAAAACATGGTCTGCTGTTCAGCAAATATGCACAATATTCTGGAAGGAAAAAGACCCTCAGAACGTGTTCATTCTTCACTGTGTGTGCAAATAAATGGTATTGTGCTCCTCACTGATCACACTGACTGTATGGCTGTCAGTATTTGATACTGTATTAACAGCTATTAACATACAGTTAATTAGATGTCACTAATACACTATGAACAAAGAACTACAGTGGGTTGGGATTTGATTTGGGAAGAGAAGGAATAAAAGGAATACTATACAGCCCTGAGTAATCACCAGGAAGGGGCAAATGCAAACTTAGGTATACATTAGGCCTCAAGGTTACTAATAAAGTTCACAGCCCCTTAGGAAGTGCCATATAGTGGTATCTAAAAATATATACTCTGGATTAGGCAGCTGTGAAATTTCTGACAAGATGATTGCAGACTTTTTGATGAACTTAGTTTGCAATGGTAAGTGCATGTGCAATAGAAGAAAAGCATTTGTATATTAACATTAAGCAATATCCATGGGGCTTCCTTTTGGTTCACAGCAGTTCACATGTTGGGGCCTGCCACCTTCCCATTTATTTTCTGTCAGTCTAGAATAAATATGCTAATCTTGTGCTAAAACACTGCACTTCATTTATTAAGGTCCTGGGGTTTGGAGCTTGTTTCTTTATATATATATTATTTATATTTGGCTTTGAAAATGATTATGAAGCTCAAATATATTTTTGAAAGTCTACCTTTCTGTTCTTTTTTAGAGTCTTATTTTTGACTCTGTGCAAATGCATTCCTAATTCTTTTTGTCTGTGTCATACTACATGCATACCATATTGCTTATCCAGTACTAGAAAATCATTAAACATTGCTAAGGACAAAAGTACATTGAATGATACTTAGCAACATAAATTAGAATAATAACCAAAATAGTAAAATAACTAGATACAAAACAGCATAGTTGCCAACATATATTGGGGCTACTTCAGTGAAGCTTGCCATTTATATATAAAGCATACATAAATGGCTATTTTTTTAATCCTTTTCAACAAGACATATTTTAAAAGGATGGGTAACAGCATACTAGTTTACTTATTCATGTACAGAAGTATATTGGGAAAGGGAGAGGTTTATGTATCATTTACCATATCAGGATACTGTTAAAGGATAAATTCTCCCTCTATGATGGTGGCAACTATTTTTCCCCTATATATAAAGTGTTCATGGAAAATTTAAACATCTGATTCAAGGCTAGGCCTTTTCTTATACACACGTCTATTGCTACAGGAATTTAAAACCCTTGGAGTTGAGTACAAGCTATTCCTATTTGCAACATAAGGCAAAACATGCTCTGAAATGTACATGTCATTATGGATCCGACCATCCCTGGAACAGTAAGATGCTGTAGATTTTATGGATGACCTTAAATAATTATCATTTCTTCCTCTTGTTGGCAATGAATGTTTATAAAGATCAGCTGGACTTCGCCTAAGAGATAAGTGCTGGTCATCACGATACGAGTGCAGAAAGGGATTATCATCTGAGTGAACAGGATACAGGGACTTGCTCCGCTTACTGTCCTCCAGAGCGTGAGTTAAAAGTGAGGCCTTGTTGCTCAACAGTTTGCTTGAGGGAACACTAAACATGCTTGCATATGGACTACTTTGTAAAAATTTCTCTCTTTCTTTCAAGCTTATACTACGAGAACGTCTTCCAAAATCAATTTCCCTGGATTTATCAGCAATATTATCAAAAGAATGTTGCCTGCTAATCCTCAACTTGTTTTTTTTATGATATTGCAGGGCATTGTTTTGTGACCAGCTATGCTGATATATTTCTTCAGGAAGCGATAAGTTTGTTGTATCCTGCAGCATCTGATCTTCTTCAATATCATAGAGGTTCCCCATCCGCAAGCACGCATCACATTTATAAGGAGATCTGCTCGTATAGTGTCCTGCATAAGTGGGCAGATTGGAAAGACAGCTCCTGCAGTGGGTGGAATTCTGTCTATATCTATCATTCATGTCAACTAGGGAAGTATTTTTATCTTTTAAAGTGTAGGGCTTTGCATAAAGTTTATACTGGTCATTATTTGGAAGACTGTCTTCATTATGTGAGGGAGTCCTGTTAGCAAGTTCAGCTTTCCTGTAGTTGTCATTGTGATCTTGATAAACATCCGGAAGCTCTATATTTTCTGGAAGGACAATGTTTTCGATGTACTGAGGTGTGTCCAAGCAGAATCCTGGCTCCTTGTCAGCATCAATCGTGTAGATTTTATCCCGTGGAGAGCTCTGTTTGGTTTTCAGATATGTTAGTTCCACTTCACTGCAGTCTTTTGGGTATTTTGATGCTACTGTCCTCTTTTTAAAATTGTCCTTGGTTTTGTGGTGCTTGTTGTTGTTTTCAGATTCCATATGGCAAGTAGCTCGGCTTGATGTCTCTGATACATCTGAATGGATGATCTCTTCTGGAAGGTATCTTTGGCTTTTCACTGAAAGCTGCCTGTTTTCATCTGACCCGTCTTCTCTCTGGGAACCTTGGCTCTGACGTACAGATTCTTGACGTAAAGATTCAACAGATTTCCTCCAAAGCTGCCTAGGTCTTGAGTTTGCTTTTGCTTCTGTTGTTACTGCAACCTCTACTGTGTTTGGATTGGATTCATTCAGTGTGAGAGGATGTTGACCTTGGAAAACATAGTTGTTAAGATTGTCCTTTTGTCGATTGCCAGGAAGTGTCTGCAGTTCACTTATGTTGTCACCAAAAAAGCTATCTTTTGTCTGAAAGGATCTGTTATCAGAAAATATCAAGTTTCCCTTATCCATGACCATGTCCATAATCAAGGAACCCCTCTGAATAAAATCAGCTGTTCTTTTGGGGGAGTTAATTCTTGAAGAGTTCATATTGGTCATATTTTTCGCTGTTCGCAGTAGTTTTAACATGTTGGTTTGGGAATTAGTCAAAGAAAAATCAGGAGACTTCTTCTTTTCTTCAATGTGTACTCCATGAATGCAGCTGTAAATACCCTGTAATGTGAGCAATTAGAAACAAATAGAGTCACTAGGTGTACATTTTAAATACTGCTATTCCATTTTTAATTAGCAATAAAAATAAAATAAACATTGCTTATCTAATGACTGGAAAGATTGAAGTACATGTCTACCCTTTCAGCATTACTTACACTGGTGTGAGAGAATAATTGCTGTCATATCTGTTGGAATTTTAAAGGAGAAAAACTACCAGTATTTCAATACCAGTGGCCAATGTTTGCCTCCCCTACTTATTCCAGAAAATAGGATTAGAAGGGACCCCAAAAAGTTCCCTGGTTTTCATTATAAAATGTAACTAACTTTCAGTAATGGAAACACTACTATTTTAGACAAGTGATTAAGCTACCCCTCTAGAAAAGCCTGCAGTAAGGCTATTTCTTTTGAAGTTAAGATACTCTTCTCTGTCACTGAAATAAAAAGGTTCCTAGCAATTGTACTTTAGCTTTTCTGTTTCCTATCTCAGTACATGTGAAAAAAAACCCAACCCAGCTCTAAACCCTGAATTTGAGTTCATTTTGAGCAAAAGGCTGAAACCATCTTTTAATTCCAACCTCTTGGGTCACTCCTGTGAGCTCAATTGACATTTCCAACCCTGTGTACTTGCACCTCTCAGACATTTGCCCTTGGAATGAGTACTTCCCTCCACCCCTTCACACCCCCGCATTGATTAGGAGAATTTCATATGTAAAAGGCCAAAGTATAAAGTTCAAATATAAAATGTGGAGGTTAAAGTGCATATGCTTTCCTAGACAATGCCCAAGAGAATAGAGAAGAGTATATTAAATGCAGTTCTAATACAGTCCAATTTACTTAACAGGGTAATTTCAGCACATTTTAAAGCAATTAGGCATTTTAGTACCATTTTCTATTCTCCTCAGCTATATAAAAAATCCAGAAAAATCAATTACGTAATGAAACTATTATGTTAAAAAAAGACAAAACCCAACTAATTTGTAAAGAATATAAGAAGAAGCACACACTTCCCTTATTTTACAACAGGTATCAGTTATTGGGAATATATAAATGCACTTCAGGTTTGGTAAAGTTATCATTTATTATTGGTTAGGCGCTTTCTTAGTGCCTAACCAAACTTAAATGACACTTGTATTTGACCTCATATAGTTTATTCAAATTTGCTTTCAAGAAAATCATATAAAAGTATCCCAGGATATTTTTAGCACTTAAAATCCACTTGTTTAAGAAATGCACAAAAATGAGAGCTGATCTCTGTCACCAGTTTAGCAGTTGAATTTTTTTTTTTTTTTTTGGGAAATTAAGCCATTTCCTGCATCTGAGCAGCTCTACCATTTCTTCATCAGAACTTCCCCTGCATCTATTTGTTTTCAGCATATGATTACCGATTACCCTGGCATATGATAATTCATGCCCTAGAATAAACCAATGGATAAAAGGCTTCCCATGGAGTGCAAGTATATACTAAGGCTGTTGGCAACTCCAGAGATCACATTGATGCTCTAACATGTATTTCAAAATCCAAATGGGAATAAAATAAAAGACAGTGGTTTAGGGAGGTAGCTTTTATTCTGTCTGTTGCCTGAAGGGGGAAAACTAAAGCAATACTAACCCTGCTGATTGAGAACAACAATCCCGGCCTATCTGAGCAGACTCCAGTGAAGCAGAATCTAAGTTTCCAGTAAAATAAGTGCTCCCAGACAAAGGTTATTAAACTGAGTGCCATGGCTGCTGCAAGCATGTAAAACACTCCTGCCATGTTGTCAATGTCCAGCTGGCTGCTCATGACTTCATTCTTCTCGGTGTGGCAGATACCAGTCAGCCACAGGGTTTCTAACTCTTCCATTTCCCCTAGGGAAAGCAAGGAGTCAAACCAGTTAGAATGCAAAAATTACTGCTCACAGTATTCAGAAGTCTTTGCAAGTTTAAAAATACATCACCATTTAGTGCCTCATTTGTGGAGAGCTTTAGTCTTATCTACTAAGGATTTGCTAATATAGCAGATTTCAACTCACAGCACCATAGCTTCAGATGTCCTCAGATTTCATAAATTATGTGAGAAGCTGGCTGCTCTACAAGCAGGAGCTATGGTTTGGGTAAAACTTTCTTCTGCTTGCTGTAACTAGTATCGCTTCTTACAGAGAGTGGGGCTGGAGGGTTCCTGTCCCATGGAATTCCTCCACCCCACCCATGGGAGCAGCATTTGATACACACTCAGATCCAGGAAGCTCCTCACATCCCAGTCCAATAGGTGACACCAAAGCTGTTCCCATCTGCAGGTCCGGCCAGTAGTAAGACCATGTGTGTACTCCAAAGTCCAACCTTACTCTATATCATTTGTGTCCTCCTATGCCTTCCGTATTTTTACTTCACAGCCTCCCAGCCTAAGAAGATGTTTTTGAGTGTTGAAAGACAGACTACCCAAGCCACAAAGTCTGAATGGCATGTTTATAAACTGAGGTTGAACAGCAGCAGCCAGGCCCTGGGTGGCTGTCTCTGGGTTCTGCACCAGGCCAGCACTGCAGTCACCATTAGTCATTTCCTGTCATAGCTGGCTGCATTTCAGTACCAAGTGAACTGATTTGCGCATGCAGTTTGAAACCACTTTCTGATCTACAAGCACTTCAGAAAGAGAAGATGTCATTTATCAAAACTTTCTGGTTTGCTTCCCCATAGTACTTTATTTATGGCAAAGCAATGACAATCACGAACACCGGATGCAGAATCACCCATAGCACTGTGTCTGAAGTTCTGTTACGCTGGAAATGGAAAGCCTGCCTAGCTTTACACGTACAGCACATGCAGCAAGTGAGGAAAAAGAGTTCTATATGATACAGTATTAACAAAGTCTGTGGCGTTTCATATGATAGAAATGTAACTGTCACTTAATGCCTGGATACTTGCAGGAGTACACTATTTAAGTTTCTTTTTTTAATTTTTGTTGTAAGTAGCAATATCTTTCTAACACAATTTTTCTCTTGGCTTTCTCTTCATTTTCTATTTTCCCCCAGATACCTGGATGGTGCCATAACTGCAAACCCTTCCCACATCACATACTTCCAGCCTCCTCTCTTGTGGTACCCTCTGCTCCTGCCTGCCCCTCTTGATCACCTAGGCTGCTTCTTACAGTCTCCTCTGGCCTTTTGCTGATGGGCAGTAGCACAAAACAAAACAATATCATCTTGTGCCTGAAACAGAGCATCCCTGGGTTCTGTTTCCGGCTATGCCACATCTTTACTACCATTCAAACATTTCATTTACTTAAAGCTAAGGAAGCAGATCCGCTGTCTCCCTCTGTTGCATGTTCTCAGACTCAGAATCCATATTTCACTGATGAGATCTGGACTCAGATGAAGGACAGTGTCACTTAGTGGTTGATGCTGCCAACATGGACAGAGGTGTACAAGAAACTGTAACTGTTCCTGCCAAGATTGTTTCTTATATTGCATGATATATTAATTTTCAGACGTTTAGTGTTGTTCTTACTGAAGCACTGCATGTGCATATGTCGTGGTTTAAACCCAACCAACCACGCAGCTCGTTCACTCACTCAACCCCCCCTTTCTTGCCCTCCCCTGCTTCCAGAGAGATGGGGGGAGAATCAAAAGAATGCAACTTCCACATGGTTGAGATAAGAACAGTTTAGTAACTAAGGTATAACACAAATCACTGCTGCTACCACCAATAATAAGAATGATAAAGGAAAAGAATACAGCATTCCATCAACCACAACAGATAACTCACGACACCCCACCAACCGAGTGCTGACTGACCATCTCTTCCAACCACCCCAAGAGAACTAGGCCTTCTGGAACACCCCCAGTTACATCCTGGGCATGACGTGCTATGGTATGGAATACCTCTTTGGTCAGTTTGGTCCTGTCAGTACAGTCCTGTC
>NDXB01008629.1:136951-148314 GCA_002631895.1 Agapornis roseicollis
TCCTCCCACTTCCGTCCTGTCTCCCCTCCTCCCTGGCAGAGCATGAGGCTCACAAAGTCCTTGGCCAGGGCAAACATCGTTCAGCAACAACCAAAAACATCGGCCTTATCAGCCTTGTTCCTGGGTTAAGTCAAAACACCAGCTACTAAAGAGAAGAAAAACTGACTGCAACTGCTGAACCCAGGACAACCTGCATGCCTTCTTACCTCTTAGGGATATAGCTAGATGAGTAACTCTATTATTATTTTTACTGACACATACTTCACTGTTTCTAGAAAATACAGCAGGCAATACTGAGAACCAGAAAGTACAGAATTAGCTGCCTCGGTGTTTCTCTTCTAAGGACATGGCTTCAGCTGAGGGAGAGAATTCCCATGCTACAGGTATCTAATCTTTATCCAGTGACTAGAGAATACACTTCCAGTATTACAATCCATGCATCATTTGAGTAAAGATCAGGGAAAAAAAATAAAAAAGGCTAGAAGCTGTACTGGTATTTCATATAATCATAGAATGGTTGGGGTTGGAAAGGACCTTAAGATCTTCCAGTTCCAATCCCCAGCTACCTTCAAGCTAGACTAAAAGATCAATGACCTGCTGTGCAAGACCATTCTGCAGGACAGTGTCAGGGCACTAGGAAAGCTGCAGCCCACAGATAATATGAATGTGTGAGTTGAAAGTGGAACACAAGACTGTGATGGATAAGTTGCTTCTCATAGAATGCAAAGGAAAAATTGAAGTAGGAAGGATAAGTACTGAGGCACTTTAGCAAAGGCATTTCACAAATTTGTAAGAGAGATGATTCTGTTCCTAGTTAATTCTAAGTTTAGTTTTGTGCTTGAAGCATGAATTGAACCTCTACATCTGAAAAAGACAGTGTATCTTGTCCCAAATTACAGTGCTCAATCTTCAAAATACCTAAGAGCATCCCCAAAGAAGAAAGTTAGTCTGATGAATCTTTAAAAGTCTTTTAATCCAGGACATAGTGATAATAAATTATGAACTGTAACAGCACAGGTATTGCATGCTATCACTACATAGATAGCTGGGTTTAACAAAACTCACAGAGGCTATAGAAAAGAACCTAAGTCAACAAGATAGCAATGTTTCTGCTTTGTGCATTAGTAGCTGATGCTCTGACAATCAGCCCTCATTACTTCCCACAGGAAAATTCACATCTCCTATGACTGTCAAACATCTATTTGATTTGACTGCTGTGCCCTTTTATAACTCATAACAAAATTCATGAAGGAATTCAAACCTCTCTTTTATTACTGTTTCCTCTGCCTGCTTTTCTCTTTGGCATGCACATCTAAAGTAGCTATTGATAATCCACTAACCTTTCCAAAAACATCACTACACAAAACAACCAAACTTTTTCTGAGTCAAGATAAATGACAGTGCCCTGAAAGCTACAAAGAACAAAGCATCGTCCCAGAGTCTCACAGATCCTACTCTTGCAATATCCCTTCCCTTCTATCCAGCAATGACAGAAATCACTGTTAATTAACACCTAAAAGTGATACATTATTTTACAGATTGCAAAGCACTGTGAATCACTGGATTATCATATTTATGAAATTATATTATATGGGAATAAAAAATTAGGCTGCTAATTCTGGTCTATATAAATCAGTTACAATTTATGCTCTGTATTTATATACATGTGTGTGTGTATACACACAGAAACACAAAAAAACCCAGCTTACTAAATTAACTGTAAGAACACCTCAGCACTGGCAAAAATGCTCCATCTATTTATTGCTTTTTCTACCCATTCTTTTTTACCCAATATATTTACAGAAGTCAAAACATTTTTATTACCAAATCCTCAGGTATGAGAAATTTTTTAACAGTCATATCAATTAATTCCTTGTAAAAATCAGCCACTTCCAAACCTGGCCTGGAGTTGGAACTGAAATCACTGACTTTTGAGGCTAGATTAAACTTCAGTTCAGGACTTTTTTTTTTTTTTGAATATTCAAGTCCTTTTGGACTGCTTCGTTCATTGTGTAAGAATCACTATAAACAAGTAGTTCAAGCAGTGCTGAGCCTCTGCATTATTCACTCAAACCCAGAATGGTCTTCTCTAATAAACTGCAAAATTCTAGTGCTCCCAACAGTAATTCCATACTATTTACACAACGGATTTAGGTTGCAAATCAAACAGTACTTGGATCTTTTTGTATTTCTCTTGGGTGTTTTTCCGTGGCTGTGGTGCTCTTGGCTCTTGACTGCTATTTGCACCAAAACATGCTAGTGCCTTTCTTTCTACATTTCAGCACAACACCTCTAGTGTATTGCACACTTTATCATTCTGGGAAGGAGTGATAAACTTGCCCAGTGTGTCCCCTGGACGATTTCCTCACAATAAAAACCTCATTATCCAGACACTGAAAAGATGCAGATCAAAGGGTAGACTTACATGCTTTTCCTCAAAGTACCCCTTAGCAGTTTTTCCAGGCAGGCTGTGGGGTCATCAGTCCCTGCCACCATCTTCTCAGAGCTGAAAGCATGCTGGCCTTTTGCGGTTTCTGTCATTGTCTCCTGGAGATAGTTAGCTCTCCAGGGTTCTTTTAGGGGGGTTACTGGTATCCCCAGATTCCCTTTATTTCCCAGGCCAGGATCTTGTAAGAGTCTGGCATTGTTCCTTGGCTCTGAGCTTTGCTCATGAAACCACCTTCCCTAAAGAGGCATCACCAAGTGATGGACCAGCCATGAGACACTGACATGTCTAACTTAGGGGTCATTTCACTGATGTTATTTCATTTCCTCAGGTTTTTTTTTTTTTTACCTCTACATCTACTGTTAGGGTGGTGAGGCACTGGAATGGGTTGCCCAAGGAAGTTGTGAGTGCTCCATCCCTGGCAGAGTTCAAGGCCAGGTTGGACAAAGCCTTGGGTGGCATGGTTTAGTGTGAAGTGTCTCTGCCCATGGCAGGCGGGTTGGAACTAGATGATCTTAAGGTCCTTTCCAACCCTAACTATTCTATGATTTCTATGATTCTACATATGCATTAAGGAAAATGCATGAATAATGACAATTATGTTATTTATAATAAAGAGAATGCCCAAACCCACATAAAGTCATAGAATGGGGAAAAGTGATAGAAATGGAGAATCTAACCCTGTATGCTCCTGATGGCAAAACCAAGAACATACATTGATATAGCTGGTTAGTAAAAATCATCAGAAGAGCTGTGTGCCTGGCAGTGCCTTCACTCCCTTCTCACAGAGCTTTTAGACTTCTCCCCACAGCTGCTGACAAGCACCAAAAAGCACAGTGCCAGCCAGTACAGCTGTGTGTGGCACTTCATCCTGACTTGAAAAACACCCCAAAATCAAAACAAAGCCCACAATTTACTTCCTTTGATCTCTACTTTTGGGAAATAGAGGGACTTTTTACAAGGGCATGCAGTGACAGGACAACTGGAGGAATGGCTTTAAGCTTACAGAGAGGAGACTGAGATGAGCTCTTAGGCAGAAGCTCTTCCCTGTGAGGGTGCTGAGATGCTGGCATAAGGTGCCGAGAGAAGCTGTGGCTGCCCCATCCCTGGCAGTGTCCAAGGCCAGGTTGGACAGGGCTTGGAGCAACCTGCTCCAGTGGAAGGTGTCCCTGCTCGTGGAAGGGGGCTGGAACTGAATGAGCTTTAAGGTCCCTTCAACACAAACCAGCCTGGGATTCTATGAAGTAAGCCAAGCCTGGGCTGGGTTTCAGTGTGATACAACTAGATTAAGCACAAACTCATGACAGTCCAGAAGAGCAGTCAGAAGTTTTAGACAGTGGTTTCAAAAGGTGTACTGCATTCAGCCAGCCCCAGGGAAACACCACCAGCAGAAGTCTGGACAGTGTTTATGGAGGGAAATTGAAGAAATAATGGTCAGAGATAGGACTTTAGAATTAGCTCTACATGTAAGAAATGTCTGTCAAGAAACCAATAAAAGTTATGTGAGAGAATAAGCAACAAAAATATAAATAGAGATTGCAATCAAAACATTGACAAAGTAGAAAAACAAACAGAAATGCTCCTTGTGAAGAATTTACTATTTACCTGTGTTTCATGTATCTATCTACACTCTCTGTAAGAACAGTTATCCTGCCAGATGAGTAATTACATTAATTTTACAAGATTTATAACTGGAAATTTGACTTTTAAATTTTGATTCTCTTATCCTCCAATGATCAAATTAAATAGCTAATTAATTGTTTTAATATTTCTAGAATCACTGAAGTCTGTAATTCACTGAGCTCTTATTTTTCTTCTTTAACAGCCAGGTGTTTTTCTGCTCTACCTTAACCATGTATGTTAAAAACAGGTTCCTGGGGATAGTCACTGATGGCTCACAGGCTGCTTCAACTACTTCCTTAGGAACTCTGGAGGGGTATTCTCATCATGTTCTTTTTTTTGCTTTAATTTTAACCTATTTAAATTATTCTCACACATAGAGGGAGAAGAAATCTATTTTATCTCCCCCTTACGAATCCAAAAAAAAAGATTTTCAATGCTTCATGTGCTGTCTGCAGTTGGAAACTTCAGGGCCAGCCTGCTCCTTTCTCCTTATTGCAAACCAAAACCTGGCCCAAGGTGCCAACAGAACATGAGAGAAACAGCAAACCTAAACAAATTGAGGAAAAAGTAATCTAAAGGGGGTTTCTCTGGTGGTGGCATTTCTAAACTGTACTACTGCTGTCTTGAGCGTGGGTGAGAGATGGGGTTTACACAGTGAGATCCACTGCACAAAAGCACCGCAACCCCCTGAGCTGTGGAAACCTCTAGTGCTTGACATGTCTGTGCCAATGTCGCACCCTGTATCAAGTGTACCAGCCAACTGCAGCTGCCTGGAGAGTCACCCTCCTGTGACTCTGAAAAAGACTGCCTTGCATGAATGGGAGCTGCCTACAAATGACACACTACAACCACCCCCCTAGCTAAGTGTCTTCTGCCTGTTCTGCTGAAGCATGTCTATGTCAAACAAGGAAAGGATGCTCTGTCCAAGTGGAGAAAGCCAAGCTGCAGCCTGATATCTTTCTTGCTCTGTTAGTTAAGTATGACAGACCTCAGCACATGCCCTGGCCTTGTATCAGGTGCAGGGAAGGAGGAGGCCAGCCCAGATGGAGATCACAATGGATGTGAGAACAGAAGGTGCAAAAAGAAACAGGCTGGTGTTGACAGTATAAGGGGTGGTGACTCTTGCTCAGTCTGAGTTTCAGCCTCAGGAGCCAGCATGCAAATAAAGAAAATTGAGACATACTAGTTACACATCTTGTAAAAAAGGGTTAAATATAGACTTTCACAATGGTCAGATGTGGGACATCATCTTCAAAGACTGTGGCTGCACTAGCAGAAACATCTGCTAACTCAGACTGGACAAATTGTAGTTTTCAGGTCTGGGGACACAGTTTCACACTTACTATGGTGAGAACTCCCACTGAGTGATGGACAAGGAAGGTAGCACCCCATCACGTGGACCCTAACATGAGAGGGTTTTTACTGAATAGCGGTGTCAGAAGCCAAAAGAGTTGATGTGCATTTGGTTCAATAAGCTCATCAATTTCAATTTGACCTAGTTCTGTGATCCATCTAGCACGTTTTATGGAAGAGATTATATAAAGCACAGCAACTTTTGGAATTCACTGGATCCCCCAAAACAATCTCTCTTATTTTCTGAGTTATTTCCCCCTGTAAAAATAGCACGAGGAACACAGATGACTGACAGCAGTAAACTTCTTGTGAGCTAATGACTGCACTCTGCATGTCCTCATTAGCTAAGGATGAATTATGAGAACTGCTAAGCATGACTTTCAATATTACAATCCCTTTAACTCTTGTTCAGCTACACAAACACCCTCCACTTATGCACTCACACTCTCCAATCACATTTGTTCCACCCACTGCTTGTGGAGGACACTAAATATAAACAGAAAATCACCGGGATTGTGGGTGTATTCTGCCTGAGCAGCACACACTGAAAATATGTCCTTATAATCACATATGTATTTCCTTCTTGGTCTTTAACAGCCAAGTGAGTCACAGTGCTACACTTCCTTATCATCTAGACAGTGATTTGGAAAGCTTATGCTAAAATATGAAAAAAAAAAAAAAAACACAAAACCAACAAAGAGCTTTCCTCTTCCAGATGTAAGGGGGCAAATCTCATTTCCACAGCTACCTATTACCAGTAGGGAGTGGGAAGCAATTATCCATCCAGGAAAATAATTCTCAGTGTACTAAGCCTCCTAAAAGCACATAAAGATTAACCAGAACTGGAAGTTATTAAGAAGGGGATAACAGACTCTCTATGGAAACTCAAACCAAAACCAGTTTTCTTCTTTACATTTCTGTGTCACTAATTGCTTTAAAGGTTGCAGCTTTAAGGGTTAAGGGCTTAATATGACTACACCATCTTCCCCTCTTTTCCTGGAGATCTCTTCCCAGACCCTTATTTGAACTGAGCTCATAACCTACAGGTAGCACAATACATTACCAGTATGTAAGATGAGTAGTACCAGCTGGTTGGCACTTTGGCACTGCTCCCCGAACTTGCTCTCTTTACCCAGAATTTTTCTGTTCCTTGATTCTATCCATTTCTGCTTATAATACATCTTTTTCCCCCTCTATTTCTGCTGCATCCCCCATAGCTAACTACTCCTCACTGTCCCTTTCTCCATCCCTTGCACACTTTGAAGCCCTTCTCTTACTCTCTTAATCCCAAAGCAGCTTTGTCACTTGCAGTTCAATAATCTCATTTGCTCACAAATGAACAGGGATAAAAAAAAGGGGGCAGGGGTGGAGAGAGAGAGAGAGAAAGAAATTCTCCCCACCTACTAGACACCAGAGATTCAGCTTTAAATCCCAAAGACATGATGCTATAGGTTTCAGAAGCAATGCCTTTTGAACTATGCAAGATATATTTAGGTAAGTACCACTGTTTAAAATGGCACTGTGCAGCCAAAGCCAGAGGAGTATGTGCAATACGTGGGCCTTCAGACAGCTGGTCAAAAGTTCCTGCTACTGAAGTCTGGAGGATGTGGTTGCCTTCACAAATGTTGGTAGTCCAGCATCTATAGACTTACTACATCCCACAGGCTGCATGCCTGAGCCTTTACTGACTTACCAAATAGCAAACTAGCACAAAAACACGGTTGGCAGCTGTGAGGGGAGCATGCTGAGTTCTGGGTACGTCAGCCTGTCCAGCTGCTCTTTACAGAGGTTTAGAAGAGAAATCAAAGCACGTTTCATGTGAGTGTTCAGTGCACAACATTTCTGTGCTGACACATTCCTGTGGCTGTGGGCGGAAGATCCAAACAAAATGATGGCGCTGCTTCTTTGCAGCCATATCATTTCAGTTGCTTTTGAACTCCTGGGTGCTTCTATTTCTCAACAGAAGGAGTAACAGTGTTTGCATCTCAGTAGAAATATTTTTATTTCTCTGTTAAAAAACATGAAATGAAAGTTTCATATTGTGACCACAGCAAGCTAAGAAAATCCAAAGCATGACCACCACTGTGCTTTAGAGCATTACCCTGATGAGCCACTATTTTAAACAAAACTGCAGATGCTATTTGTCAACTGGAAGTTGTTGCAGATAATGAGATGTGATGTACAGAATGTAAGATGTACAAAGCCAGAAATTCACCAGTAATACACTTCTTTTACATTCTTTATACAAGAAAAAGCAACTCCTAACTCTTTATATTGAAAAGATTCAATGTTCCAAAGCAATTAATCTGACAAATGCATATGCATATTCATCTCAATTTCCTATGAACTGGGCTGTGTATATGAACCTGCACAGGCCACATGATGAAACATTTTTGGGGTTATTTCAGCAACTCCTTCCCTGTGTCTCTTTTCTTCTTTGTTAGAGAAACACATTTGGCATCTTATAGCACGCTTCCTTTCACTGACACTTTGGCTGCTTTTGCCATGTAATTGTTACTTGTCAGGATAATTTGTCCACCTAGAAGAACTGTCCTCAGTATCAAAACACTACTCATGTATATATACTTAAAATACCCAGCCTCAGTTTAAAGTTATCCCTAAACCAAACCTACATTCCTTTGCATTTACCTTATTTTTTTTTTTTTCCCCAGTGCCAACAAGATAAAGAGAGGATTCAAAGCCACCAACTTTGGAAAGTATGAATAGATGCTCCTGCATGACCAGGTCATTAATACTGCAGTTGGATGTTTTACAGAAGCAAAGAAGAGAGAAAAGGTTCTTATCCACCGTGCAAAAAATTTCATTTCAATGTGTCAGTGGCTTGATAGATGATGTAGAAGAAGCAAGGAAAAATAAAACGAGAAAAATCACAGGAGAAAGACATATGCAGAGGAAATTGAAAGCTCTAAAACACATTTCAAAAGGCTATCTCATCACTGTGTAAATGTAAGACAGAGCTGAAACCATGGGGCTTTTAAGTGGAATCAGATATACTTTTAAACAAATTACTTGGTCTCAGCCAAATATCTAATATCATCTAAAGGTTCTCTCTTACTAACCTAACATTCATATCAAGAAATTGTGTTTGTTCAACTCATCAGCATTTTTCTTTTGACAATTATTAAACTCATTAGATTTATAATCATGCATGAAAATTAACCCATTCTGTGATGAATGTTCTATTACATATATTGAATAATAATTCAGTAACTAGTAGGTGCTTTGCTATTTTACAGGCTGAATCTGAAAGAGTAATAAATTCAGCAGAGGCTATGCATGTGAAAAAAGTATTTCTGCCTTCATCTGTGTCTGCCTAATTACTTAAACAACCTAATTCAGACTCCACTAAAGCTTTCCCAGGAGTATCATCTTAAGATGAAGATGTCCCCCCAACTTAAGATGATGCTTTCTTTTAGTCTAGATAACTTCAAAGAGATTTTCAGTGACACAGCAAACTGATGTTGGTCTGAACTCTGGGTTCATCACTTCTAATTTACAAAAACAAAGTTATGTAAGACCATAGCTACAAAGATTACTCATCAAACTACTGAAGTTAGATGTATATTGCAAAATCAGGTCATGCTAGTTCCAGGCAATCATTCTTTACATTTAATTTCCTGGTGCTTTGTTCCAGTTCACCCACAATGTAAATCAGGTGCAATGTAAATCAGTTGAACAAATTTCAACCTCAATATCATTCTTTTGGGGGGTGGGGTGGTTTGGTTTTTTCTTCCTTTTTTTTTTCCTCCTTATTTGTTTGCTTGGGTCTTTTCTCTGAACATTATCATCTAAACCTGTGATACAATATAGTGAGACACAGTACCAAACATCTCTGGGACTAAAGGAAACATACCTACAATAAGTCCTGTGCCCAACTGCTATTCTCTTCAATAGTGCCCACACCACATTCTGAACAAATTAAGGGATCCTTTACAGGAGAAAATGAATGTTTTAGTACTCATGGATTGTTCAGAGTACCTTCTAAAGGCACTGAAAAATAACACTGAATAAAATGGCATAAGCACATGAACAAACCAGAAGGATTGTGAATTCAAAACTTTTGCTTATCTTCTGAAATAATATCTGAGCAAGATGAAGACGGGAGCAGACATTTCATGACAAGGTTTCATCCACCTGGGTGCCATCTGTATCTACTGCAAATCTATAAATTATTCACATGAAAGTTTTCATGCAGAGTTTTGAAGGCAAATTTGTATAAAATATAAGTATATTTGTATAAAATAAATTAATTTATATTATTTTCAGCTACTAAAAATGGGTTAAAGATATAAACATTCATATACTATGTAAAGCCACAGGTCACAGCATAAGATTTTTTTCTCTTTCCTCCCATTTATTTAGTTTTCTCTCTGATAGTCAGAGACAAAGCAATGCATGAAAGTTGCTTCCCTGTGATTTAATTTCTTTTGGTGGATGAGAATTATTAAAAATGATGAAAGAGTAACCATGAAGAAAATGCAAGGTGAAAAGAATGAAAACCTCAGCAATGCTCTAGCAACATCTAAAGGGGTTACCCCACAACTGAGAAAGACACCTCAGATCCTCCTTAAGGCTACAGAAGCATTTTCTTCTTTAGTAATGGGAAAAGAATTCAACTACTCTGGGTCAGAACTACAACATCTGATACTTAAGAGTATTACACAAGTAGAAAAATATTCTATTCACAAAATATTCACAAATAGAAAAATAAAGCAAAGATTTTAGCAACTGTTTAAAACAAGACTATTTAATTGCCCGAAACCTAGCTATTATGTGTGATAGCTTCATTCCTTAGCAGGAGGAAGCAATGTTTCTTTCATAAGCTTCTCTAAATCAAACAGATCAATAATGATGACACTAGTATCTCTATAGGTACATCAGACAAAATACATCAGTCATGATGATTACATCTCTTCCAGTCATTTAGTATTATAATATGAATAAAATCGATGTACTGGAAGACTATCACACTCACTGTTTCCAGTATGTATTATGTATCCAGTATGTAAAATTACTGTATTGGTTTTTACGGAACAGGAGGGTGCTATGCTGAGGTCCTGCACTTTGCCATTTAAACTGTCCTGTTATACAGAAATCGTCCATTCTTAGTCTTGACGGCATTCCATTGGTGACACTAAGTGCATGTTTCTTTTTCAGTAAAACCCTCCTTTCACTGACAGAGAACTGTCAAAAAGTTAACACATACTTCTTTGTAAAAAAACCCTAACAGATCATGTAAAACACCCCATATTCCAATCTGAACAAGGATTTTAGTTAGTCATAAACAGACATCTTTTAACCAACATATTATTTGCATGCACATGTTAAAGGCTTGAAGTTTCATTGTGGCAAAGAAACATTTCTACATTCAAAATGTAGTTCAAGTCATTATTGCTGTCTACAAATACACCAAAGGTGCTTAGGGCAGAAGTGCCAAGAGGACATACAATTCTTCTATTTTAGTGTTAGAATGAAAAATAGCTGTTTGAAATCCAGTTAAACCAGTCACTCTATTTCAGTTCCATAAATATTCTTTCACCAGAGGTTTAAATTAATCCATCCTAGATTTGGCATCACTCACATCAGCAGAACTGAGCTAAACACTCAGGAAAACCATCACAGAATCATTTGGGCTGGAAAAAAAACTTGAAATTACTGAGTCCAACTGTTAACCTAGCACTGCCAAGACCACCACTAAACCATGTCCCTAAGTATCACATCTACACATCTGTTAAATACCTCCAGGGATGGCAATTCAGTCACTTCCCTGGGCAGCCTGCTCCAATGTTTGACAACTCTTTCAGTGAAGAAACTTTCCCCTAATACCCAATCTAAACCTCCCCTGGTGCAACTTGAGGCCATTTCCTCTCATCCTATCACTTGTTACTTCTGAAAAGAGATTGACAGCCCCGTCCCCCCC